>CM076583.1:13410081-13556757 GCA_034641835.2 Pinus albicaulis | reverse complement strand
TTTGGTGTCTCAGCTGGAATTCAGTGCTAAACTATAATTGGATTTATATCATCATGTCATTCTTATCGTGGGATTCCTTTATGAATTTGATAGGTGAACTTCAAGAAGACGTAGAGTGCATACCTGTTTTATTAGATTCTAGTGACATGGCACCCCCGTTTTCCCGAAAGAAGGACAAGCAAGTGGTGGAAGAAGTTGATGAGATGGACATGGTATCCCCACCCCCAATTTACAGGGATACACTATGTACGTTTGCAAAAGAAGACAGCATGAGATGGTACCAAGTGTACCATGAGTTCGCCATACCGGAAGAGGAATTCCCAGAAGATCTCCCAGACCGGGAAATATACTTGGCAGTCAAAAGGTCCAAACTACATCTGGCAGGGGCGCATCCAGCCATATTTCCATGCCCCAAGGTTATAGACTGGATCATACAAAAGACAGATCCTAAAAAGTTCGTGATCCGAGATGGCGAAGGCAGGGCTTTCGCTACGCTCGTAGGCTCGGATGCCCACCTTTATTACTCGTTGCCTCGCCCAGAAGAGTACTTCACACCAGAATGGGCTATTGCTCACGCAGTTCCCGTGGTTGATACTATTAGACAATGGTGGGAGGAGCCCGAGAAATTTAAAGTTAAGAAAGACCAAGAATATCTGGTGGCTATCCTGAGAAAGGTCTATAAATTAGTTTCCGCCATGCTTTGCAGACTTTACGGGCGCTCTGATTGCTACACTTCCAGCGGTAGTTGGGCTATTATCATGGAGCATGTGACGACACATGGCACCCGTTTCAACTGGGCTGACATATTGATGACTTCGATGCAGACAAACTTGTCCGCGGCATTGGCCCCAGAAGAGGGAATGCCTTCCGAATTTTACATGGCCTCTTCCTCTTTTGTTGAGTCCACAATCCTCGCGGTTACCACATTGAGGGATGGAGCACTGGCTGAAGGTTCGAGAAGACTGCGTACGGTTCATCTATGATCGGGGTTTTGGGGTCGGTACAAAACGGGATATAGATCGAGATCTCTGGTGTTGTCCCCTCTCGCCCAAAACTATTTTGACGAGGCACTTTGCGCGTGGCAAGCGGGCCAAAGAGACTCTAGTCAAAGTGGCACATTGGTTCCCTTTTGCCGGATATACCTTTATCCGAGTCTTTGGATCTTACAGGGCACCACATGCTATGCCTCGCTTTGTTACGGACAAAATGCTCATTCAGGAGGTATGCTTCCAAATGTCTCAAGGCTTCTCCAGCGTCCTATCTAAAGGCAAAAAGAAGCCGTGGCCCACGCTACCCCTCACCATTGGCGCGTGCACAGTTAAAGACTTCAAGGAAGTAGCAGCGGAGGGAGAAGCGATGAAAAGCTATCAACTTGGGGTGCTAGAACACCGAACATATGACCCTGAGAGAATAGTTCCTGAACACTGCCTGAAAGCTAAATTCAAGTGGACTTATTAGCATATTGAGCGCCCGGCAGAAGATGAAAGGAGGAACTGGTATAACGCTGAGAGACAATTTTCTCCAGGAGTAGACGTGGTCCAAGAAGATCCGGATGATCAGAGCCTGGAAGATAGAAGCCGTCAGTTGGGAGGTTCCTTTTCGTCTTTACCTAAGAAGTCTCGGACCAGCACAGGGCTCACTACATCAATCCAACAGAAAGAAGCAGAAGCAAAAGCCCATCAAGAAAGGGAAAAGAAGATAAAGGAAGATGAGGAAAAACGCCAGCAGAGTGCGACGGCAACACAGAAGAAGAAGCAGGCCAAGGAGGCCAGGAAAGAAAAGGAGGAAAAGGAATCACAGGCCGCAGCAGAACGGGCACTCAAGGCAGAGCTGGAAAAAGCAGAAGCTGAGCACCAAAAGAAGGCCGAACAGGCTGCTGAAATTGAGCGCCAAAAGAAGGCCAAACAAGCTGCGGAAATTGAGCGCCACAAGAAGGCCGAATAGGCTGCTGCAGCTGAGTGGAAGAGGAAGGCTGAATTAGAAGCAGCAGCAGAAAATGAACGTCGGCGAAAGGAAGAAGAGGAAAAGAACAGAGAAGAAAAGGAGGATGACATGCTAGAAGACATCGAGGTGACTCCCCTCGAGATACCCCTGGGCAGTACCAAGCTCTCTGATGTTAGATCCCCCCAGGGGCAGGAAGAGGATGTATTTGACCTTACCAGACTCACGTTCAATCAATTCTCTTTCAAAATCCGACAAGAGAAAAGAAGATCTCTGGCACAAAGTCTCTCTGCCACATCCACAGTTGCAACAGGCAAAGACATAGTCCTTGATACCAGGACTAATCCTGTAATGATAGCATCGGCGAGTACTTCTTTCGCCGTAGCCACGGAAGAGAACGTGACCAGAATGAGTAGAGAAATAGTCTCTCTGCAAAATAGACTGCAAGCAGCTGAGCAGCGCGAGAAAAGAGTAGAACATGAGAAATCAGAGTTGAGAGCAGAAGTTCAACAACTCCGAAACCAGACTCCACCGGTAAATGAAGTCCCACTGGCCATTTTTAAAGAGTGTGAAGTGTTAGAAGTAATCATGAGGCAGGTGTATGGAGAAATGTTCACCATCAAACAAACAGTCGCCCCACTGGTGAGAGCACGAGAAAAAACCAAGCAAAATCACGAGCAGCTCAGGGAGGCCTCACAGGCCTTAGACAGAATGATGGGCTGGACAGTACAATACCCTCAGACACCTGAAAATGTGCCCAAGAGAGATTGGATTCATACACAGGATGCTAAGGTTCAGCTCTGTATGGCAATACAGTCTAAGGACAAACTATCTAAGGACCTGGACAAAGTAATGTCTTCATACAACCACCTGATCAATGGTATCGACTCGATGCACACTTTGCACCACATTCCGTCGCTTGGGGCATTGGACGAGGAGAAAACCTGGGAACAAGTAGATCAGGACATCCAATCATTTCTGTAGCCTATCAAGCAAGCCGCTGCTGCTCCCGAGCCCGCAGTATCTCAAGAACATCTGAGTCAGTTTATTGCCACTCCAGTTCGGATTTATACCAAGCTTGCCTCTCTTTCAAACCAGATCTCACAGAAAAGGGAAACCCTAGTGCCAAATGCTTTGGAATGCATGCATTGGTTGAAGGAGGAGGTTCCTCTGGTTTCCCCCATAGCGGCAGAGTACCAAACATGGCAAGATTTTCTCAAGGAGCAACAGATTGACGCCCATGACCTAAACATTGTGCGTCCATCTCCGCAGCCTGGTAGTAGAAAGTCATGAGCAACAATTAGAGACATGTCGCAGGTCACACCGCCCGGACAGGTCGCAGGTCACACTGTCTATCCAGGTCGCAAGTCGCACATACCAAACAGGTCACAGGTCGCAACCTCTTCAAGGTCGCGAGGCAAATCAACAGGCAGGCAGGCGAAAAGTCGGGAAGCCCAAAGGGCAAGTTTGGTGCTATAAAACTCCCTACGGGGAAAGATAAAGGGCTTTTCTTTTTTGGGAAACTCAAGAGCTACATGACATTGTATTGAAATATTATACACTTGAGCATATGAATATAGATTCTTGTTAAAACACCCTATGGTTATGATGTGTTTTGCTGTGCGAACACTGTGTGTATTCCTTGTACAGTTTCAGAACATCCTATGATTAATGAAGCTGCACTCTTCATGTCATCATTTATGCGTCATGGCTATCTGTGTTGTATCAATGATGTTCATTTTATCATCTGCTCTATTAATGAATGTTAATGAACTATTTTGTTAGCATTTCGTTTTATCTTTCAGGAAGTAAAGGGGTATCTTATCATAAAGAACTATTTCTTTTGTGATCAGGCTACCTTATAAGCATTACCCCCAAAGATGTGTTGCTAATGACATCTCCTGAGGTGTACATGCTTTATCTATAATCTTGCTACCCATAGTGTTTGATTCGTGTTTAATACATCAATCCTGTATTCTGTATCATGTGAATAAGTGTATGTCCGCAGGTTCAAAAAGATTCTTTTGAGACCGAAGGGAAGGCGTCTTAAGCGGTAGCCGGACCCACACCCCGGACGGGATCCCCACTCCAAACGGTTCAAGGTCTGATTGGGACTTTCTACCGGGGAGATCCCCTACTGTTGGCCAGACAAATTTTCCCGTCAACAGATTTGGCGCTAGAAGGAGGGCCTGATGGCAGCCTCCCAGCATACAACGAACTTTCCATCACAAACTCCCAAGGGGAGGTCATAAACAATGAAACTGTCCCTCCTCCTCTGGAAGATATTCCAGAGAGGGAGACTCGATATTACGAAATCACCAGGGCACAGTTGAGAGCCTTGCGCCCAGCTGCCCGCAATCTTATCAGAAACTTACGATTTACTCCAATCATGGAATACCTTGCCCACACTAGAACCCCTCCGGAGAATATCACCCGGAATGGTGCCCTTGCAAGTACCATACCCGAACTCGTAAATCTCATGTTGGAAGACCTCGGCACTGCTGTTGAGGAAAATGACCCGATTCTCCAAGAGGGCGAAGAATTTGGTGACACTGAACTTTTCCCCGACTCCCAACCTAACCAGACTCGGCAAAACAACAACCAGGCACATCCCCCACCGAGGGATGGTGAAGAAGACAGAGGCCGAGGAAATGTAGACGGGGGAAATAGGGCTCGCAGAAATGAAGGAGAAAGGAATAGAGCTCGTAGAAATGAAGAAGAAGGCAATAGAGGCTGAGGGGCTGGAGGTAGAGGAGATAGAGGCCGAGGCCAAGGAAACCAAGCTCGCAACCGTCACCCAAACCCAATTAGGCCTCCTGTCCACAACTTGGGATATCTTAGAGACTTTCTTTACCATGGGAGACACCAAGACCAACACTCTTGTCATGAGTCAGAAGCATCGGTCTCAGGTTCGGGAGGTGAATCTAAGCTCGAGTTTAGGCAACACCAGCAGGCTAGGAGAGTGCAACCCCTAGCCTGGATGGCGCAATCCCCGTTAAACCTTTTGGGTCCACTCCACGATCTGCCTAGGCATCCGGAGAAACACCTCCCCAAGTTTGACCCTGAGAAAGGCACCTTAGCTGAGGATCATATCAGCAGCTTCTATTTGTCTCTGCAAATCATGAGAGTACAGTCCGATGATGTCGCATGTTGATTGTTTCCCCATACTCTCGAAAACAAAGCGGCCACATGGTACCGCTCTCTCCCTAGTTCCTCTATCACTTCATGGGACCAATTCCATCGCGTATTCCTGCAGAAGTTTTCAGAAGATAAAACTCCTTCCATGCTTCTCACGGAATTGAGCACTATCAAGTGTCATAAAAGGGAGAAGGTTAAGGACTTCAACCAGCACTTCGCTACCATACTGCAAAAATTTCCCACCAACCTGACGCTGGATGACTCAATCACCATTGACTACTATACCAAGGCTCTCCCTAGGGACATTGCCGTTTTCGTCAAACGTGAAGCCCGCACTACCCTCACGGCTAATTATGAGGCTGCTCTCGCTGTGGAGAAAGACATGCTTTCGATAGGGGCCATCGATCACGAAGGGAGAGATGATCACAAGCCTAACACAAAAAGGGGTCAGTCCTCCACTCCTAAGACCACCGATAGGGATAAAGATGCGTTTGATTTTGAAAGCATGGAAAAAACCCTTAAGCTCTTAACGAATGAAGTCACTAACCTAAGGAGAAAGGGCACAGAATCCACAACTAGCACTAAACCACCCAAACCTTTCTTTAGAAAAAGTAATCCCAACACTAACAAACCTCCGTCTAACCCGAATACTGCCCCCAATGTGGAAGAGATAGGGAAAGATAACTTCTGTTCTTTCCACCAAGCTGCCCACTCTGAAAAAACGTGTCCTCAATGGATTGGCAGCATGACAGCAGTAGTTAATCAGCTTTTAGATGACCAAACTCCAGGGGATGTGACGGAGGATGATGTTTCAGATCACGATGAGGATCCGCCCTCAAATGAAGAACCAGGATCCTCTATCCTTTCTTTTGACATAATCTGAGGTGGGGACAACCTTACCTCCATTGATATCAACATGGCAGATACTCCCAAAGATCAGCCCGTGCGGAATTATAGTCTAAGGAGCAAAGGACCTGTTCCCAAGAAATCCTATGAAGACAAGAAAAGGGCTTTCCTAAGGAAAATTCTACCCCCAGGAAACGGAAAACAATCTGCTCCGGAGAAGCCCCCCAACAACATTACCCGAGCAAGTCAAAAGGGCAAGCTCCCGACAGAATCGTCAAAAACCTCTACCGAGCCTAGCCCTCAACCAGAATCTAGCTATAACATTGTTGAGGATATGAAGAAAACAAGAGCAAACATTTCTCTCTACGAGCTGGCCCGCATTACTAACCAAAAGGAGCTCATTCTAAAGGCTTTCGCAAATACTTTAGCTACGAAGACTGTGAGCAACACGTCTACGCAAGCCGGTCCAGATGTACAGTCCATAGTAAACGCCATCAATACCAACTCAAGAGGATCCACAACTCCTTTCCTTTTGTCCTTCGAGATTTTTAACTTCAATGTCCACAACTGTCTAGTCGACTCCGGTGCCTCAACAAACGTCATGCCCCTATCTGTCTGTAAGAAGCTAAACATTCGCCCGGAGAAGACTGACGCGAAGATCATACAGCTTGACAGATCACAAGTGCCAGCCGTAGGAGAGTTGAACAATGTCATCATCTGCCTGTCGTTAGACTCTAGGGTCCATCAATGCATTGACATTGTGATTGTCGACATCCCTGAAGCATATGGCCTATTGCTTAGCAGGGACTGGTCCAGCAAGTTGCAAGGCTATTTTGCCACCACCTGGTCCCACTTGTGGCTTCCTTACAAGGGGCGGAACAATCAAATCAGGGTTGAAAGTGAACCATATATGAAACACACCGTGACTGATTTGGATGTCGTTAACGAACCCATCAACTTTGCCCAGGAGGAACTTGGCATGTGTTTTCTCGAAGCCATATTCGGATGTTACCAACCCTCTCAGTCTTCCGTAGGCCCCGAGGTCCAATCTGAACTAACACTTGTCACGGAGGAACAAGTCACCCCTGTCTCACCAACAGCAGAAACCCCTCCGCAACCTATCACCCTGAAGGAGCTGGAAAGTGACATGTGGACCTTGTATTATGACGGTTCCAAGACTCATGACGGAGCTGGTGCGGGTTGCATATTGCTTGACCCTCACAAAAATAAGTTCTTAATCTCATGCCGGTTAGAGTTCCAGTGCACCAACAACACTACCGAGTACGAGGCATTAATCCTCGGACTTAAGAAGGCACTGGATTTGAAGGTAAAATGCTTACAGGTAATTGGAGATTCCGAGATTATCACTCGCCAGGTACACAACACTATTCACTGTTTATCTCCACATTTAAAGGCGTATCAACAAGAGGTATGGCGATTGATTTCTGCTTTTGATGCATTTGGAATTAAATATGTTCTTAGAATGCACAATGCAGCAGCTGATACTTTGGCTAATGCTGCTGCTAGATTTACCCCCTTAAGGGACTGTTTTTCTATTGAAGTTGTATATAGACCCTCTGTGCCAGACAACATTTCTAATCTACGTGTTTTTAACGATGATCGACAGATTTTGGACTTTATGTGCAATGCTGAAGTATTCAAGGACGCGGCGATAGACGAGGAGGAGCATGAGCATGCTTTGCAGAGAGAGCACGATGAACACAAAGAGAACATCATGCCCAAGGGGGTGGTGTCATTAGAAAAGCTCTTTGATTTGCAAAGCTGATTCCGCAGGCCTCCTGACACCAAAGTGCAAAGTTCCATATTGGCACATCGGCAAGTAAACTTGGGGTCAGAGGAGAACTCTAAGTACGTTAACCTCGGAAAAGACTGTAGTGATGAGGAGACACGGGCGTTAACCCAATTATTCTGGAAGTATCGAGATGTATTTGCTTGGACGTATGAAGATCTACGTACATACGATACCCGAATCATTCAGCATGTGATACCCGTGAAGGAAGGCGTTAAACCCTTCCAGAAAAAACTCAGAAAAGTGCATGCCGCTTTGGAGCCAACGATTCTGAAAGAACTTAAGAAGCTCTTGGATGCACACATTATTTTCAAAGTGCGTCACTCCACGTGGGTGTCAAATTTGGTACCCGTACGAAAGAAGTCTGGCGAGATCCGCTTATGCGTAGATTTCCGTAATTTGAATCGGGCCTCAAGCAAAGACAACTACCCGGTGCCCCCCATGGAATAGATATTACAAGCTGTGTCTGGATCTGAAATGTTCTCCCTATTAGATGGCTTCTCTGGCTATAACCAGGTGCTGGTAGCCAAACCAGACAGACTGAAAACCACCTTCCGGACAAAATGGGGAACCTTTTCTTTCAGACGCATGCCCTTTGGGTTGATCAATGCAGGGGCAACTTTCCAACGAGCCATGGATATAGCCTTCCGTGGTTTGATAGGGCAGAGTGTGGTGGTCTATTTAGATGACGTCACTGTGTTTCCAAACGAAGGGGCGATCATTTATGCCACCTCAAGCAAATCTTCGAGAGGTGCAAAAGGTACGGGATATCGCTCAACCCTAACAAGAGTGTCTTCGTTGTGGCAGAGGGAAACTTGCTAGGCCACATTATAACCAAGCAAGGCATTGTAGTTGATCCAGAACGGGAAAAATCCATTGCGCAGATTCCTCCCCCGAGCAATAAAAAAGCGATGCAATCTTTCCTGGGGAAGATCAATTTTGTCTGTAAATTCATCTCAGATTTTGCCCAGATAGTCAGGCCACTACAGGGAATGATTAAAAAGAATGCTATGTTCCAATGGAATCGACCAGAAAGGGAAGCCTTCGACAAAATCAAACAGGCTATAGCTGAAACTCCTTCCCTCCAGTCCATATTTTGGTAAAGGCTTTATCCTGTACACTTTTGCTTCAGATTCCTCACTGGCGGCTGTCCTTACACAGAAAGATGGCAACAACGATGAACGGCCCATTTCTTTCATGAGCACCGGTTTACAAGGAGCTGAGTTGAACTACCCAAAAATTGAAAAGCAAGCCTATGCGGTCTATAAAGCGGTCAAGCATTTTAGACCCTACATCTTGAAAAATCATGTCACGGTTTTTGTCCCGCACCCAGCGGTCCGCTCACTTTTCGTACAGCAAGAGTTAGGCGAGAGGCGAGGCAACTGGGTGGCATGCTTGCAAGAATACGATTTAGAATTTAAACCGGCACACACCATCAAAGGACAGGGCTTATGCCAAATGGCTGCAGAAGCAGCAAGTTCCCATGGAGTTGAAGAAGAATGTTGGGAACAAGAAATTGAGATGTATCAGAGCGACCACTTGCCTCAGCAAAGTAGCTCTTCTTGGTATGCCGAAATTTCAAGATATTTGACCCACGACACCATGGACCCTACTCTTAATGCTTGGCAGAAACACGTAGTAAGACTCAAAGCTACTTCTCACCAACTGATCCGAGGTAAGCTATTCAAGAAACATCACGACGGGGTCCTGTTACGCTGCTTGGAAAATGACGAAGCGCAGAAAATATTGACCGAGCTGCATGATGGACCAGCTGGAGGTCATTTTTCCGGAGATACTACCGCCCATAAGATAATGCACGCAGGATACTATTGGCCTACTCTTTTTAAAGATGCGCATGCGTATGTTCGGAAATGCATCCAGTGCCAGAAGTTCGCAAACCGAGAAGCACGGCCAGCCGCCCCCTTACTCTCAGTAGCAGTGGAGGAGCCTTTCCAACAGTGGGGTTTGGATGTAATTGGTGAAATCACACCTCAATCTTCTAAACAACACTGGTACATCCTTACAACTACTTATTATTTCACCAGGTGGGTCGAAGCAACACCTTTACGCCGAATCAATGATCAGGAGGTAATAGAATTCCTCACGCATTCCATCATCACCAGGTTTGGCGTTCCTACTTCTTTGGTTTTCGATAATGCAACCTACTTATCGTCTTTTAAATTATATGATTTTGCGCTGGAAAATGGTATTGTTCTAAAACATTCTGCAAATTACTATCCCCAGGGAAATGGACTAGCTGAGTCAACTAACAAGAAACTGATCTGTATCATTAAAAAGACCCTGTTGTCCCACCAGTGCAACTGGCACAATGCCCTTCGCAATGCACTTTGTGCTGACCGCATTACTCCCAAGTCCTCCCTAGGCACCTCTCCATATTTTCTCGTGTATGGAAAAGAAGTTGTTCTTCCTCCTCATCTATCTCTCCCTGCCCTTCAACTATCCCAAGAATGTCATGGTACCCCATGCCCTACCTTACAGACTCGAATAGACACCTTGCTGAAATTGGAGGAAGAAAGGCAAAAGACCCGGGAAAAGTTCGCCATCCACCAGAGCCGAATCAAGAGATGGTTCGATAGAAAATCCGCAGGGAATAAAAATTTTGAGGTAGGAGACCTGGTCCTAAAATGGGACAAAGCTCATGAGGATAAGGGAAAGCATTCCAAGTTCCAAGCACTATGGACAGGCCCTTTCCAAATTAAAGAAAGGTTAGGATCACACACTTTTAGATTGCAAACCCTTGAAGGACAAGTCGAGGTCCTCCCGGTAAACGGGCATGACCTCAAACACTAATTTACTTAGCAGCCCTTAGAGGGCTATCATATTTTGTATCATAGTCTATTTTCTCGCCTTTTTTTAAAATAAATAAAATAAATAAAATAAAATAAAATAAAATAAAAGTTAAGGAAGGATTTGTTAGAGCCACGCAATTGGCAAACTGCAACAGGTTCTATGCTGATGGAAAGCCTTTTTCGATAGACTCAAAGGTGGCGAAAGCTTACTTTCTCTCTTCCACCTAAAGGTAGCATATCACCAAGCTCGAGTCATCAAGCGGGAAGCTTACCTTGCCAGTCTGAGAGGGTGTCCGCAAAATAAAATGCAGTGTAGTGGTAACCAGACCAGAAGGGAAAAGAGGTGCTCTATGCTACGACAGGGTATCTGGGAAAAACCAAAGTCCTCATACTAGACCAGGAACAACCTCTCTGCAAGAAAAATAAGTCGGGATCCCTCATCTGCCCAGGCTAAATTTCCATCTCAAATAAGTGCCACAAGCACATCTAAATAAGTGCCTCAGGCACATTCAAAATAAGTGCAATAGCACACTAATAAAGGGTAAAGGATTGAGAAAGGCTTCCTGCGCAGAGAGGTGATGTAACGACTCCGCCGGGGTACTGACCAGGCTCGCTGGCAGTGGAGCAATGTTCACGATTCCTAGGCAGTGACTCTGCCGGGACCGAGAGGTTCGCTGGCAGCGGAGCAACACGATGAGGACAAAATAATCGTACCAGACCCTGTAGCCGCCTGGAGTTCTCCAACCCTTCCAGTCCGGAGACCTGAAGAAATGAATTTGGTTGAACGGTGCCCAAACAGGCCAGCAGATTGAGCAACCCAGCAAGGTGCCAAAGGTTAGGAAATGTCAACCATAAGGTAAAAGAAAACAGTCAGCATAGGCCCCTCCCTCCCCTCGCCAAGACTAACCATCAGCAGAGACTCTGAGTTCGTCCAGTGAATCACCATTTGTTGTAGCCCCTACAACACCCTCCAAAAAGACCACCATTTCAAATTTTTGGAGCCCCTTAAAACTAAAGAGAAACTATTAAGTCGCCAAGTCGCCGAGTCACAAAGTTAAACTATTGATGAAAACCACGACCCCGCGACCCCAGGTCACCAGGTCGCCAGGTCGCAAGGTCGCAAATCCCCAACTTTAACGAAAAGTGCGACCCAGCGACCTTGCGACCCCGCGACCCCAGGTCGCCAGGTCGCTAGGTCACAAATATACAATTTTAATGAAAAGTGCGACCCAGCGACATGCGACCCCGCGACCTCAGGTCGCAAGGTCGCAAGGTCGCAAAACTCTAGAATTAATTGATTTGCGACCCAGCGACCCGCATTAATTGCCCGCACGTGCGACCTTCTATATAAGGGAGGTCGCCAGGTCGCATTTTACACATTCAGCGATTTGAAAGAAAACGCCTCTGACAGCTCGACTGGCGCGATTTTCCCGGGTAAGTTGCCATTTCCTCCTGCTTTTTCCATTATGAGCATTTCTTACCAAACCCATGTCCCCTTAGGCCTTTAAATTTCCCTTTGTCTGAGATTTTATATTTTTTGAGCATTTTGTGACTCTGCTTTCTCCACAAATGTCCAACCTCACCACACTTCTGGTTCAAACTCTCATAGCCTTGTCCCTTTCTCTTAAAACCATTCCTCAGCTCTGCCTGGACCCAGCTAGCTTATAAATTCTCAAGAGGAGGGAGAAAATAAAAATCACAGTCGCGTGCGCGCAAAACCCCCCCGGCAAGCCTTATCGCGACCTGCGACCCAGCGACCTAGTCGCGACGTCGCAAAGTCGCATTTTTTCAGATTTCTGGAATTTGCGACCCAGCGACCTAGTCACGAGGTCGCAAGGTCGCATTTTCCAATTTTACGGAGAGTTGCGACCCAGCGACCCAGCAACCTGGTCGCGAGGTCGCAAGGTCACATTTTCCTCTATGTTCGTAATTTGCGACCTCGCGACCCTGCGACCTAGTCGCAAGGTCGCGCCTAGACCTTTTCTTGCAATCCGCGACCCTGCGACCCAGTAAACCAGTAACCCAGTTTTACATGTGTCTCAGCTAAATTTCATCACTAAACTGTAACTGGTTTTATATCATCATGTCGTTCTTATCTTGGGATTCCTTTATGAATTTGACAGGTGAACTTCAAGAAGACATAGAGTGCATACCTGTTTTATCAGATTCTAGTGACATGGTGCCCCCGCTATCCTAGAAGAAGGACAAGCAAGTGGTGGAAGAAATTGATGAGCTGGACATGGTGTCCCCACCCCCAATATACAGGGATACACTATGTAAATTTTCAAAAGAATACAGCATGCGATGGTACCAAGTGTATCATGAGTTCGTCATACCGGAAGAGGAATTTCCAGAAGATCTCCCAGACCGGGAAATATACTTGGCAGTCAAAAAGTCCAAACTACATCTGGCAGGGGCGCATCCAGCCATATTTCCATGTCCAGAGGTTATAGATTGGATTATACAAAAGACGGATCCCAATAAGTTTGTGATCCGAGACAGCGAAGGCAGGGCTTTCGCTACGCTCGTAGGCGCGAATGCCCACCTTTACTACTCGTTGCCTCGCCCAGATGAGCATTTCACTCCAGAATGGGCTACTGCTCACGCTGTTATGGTAGTTGATACTTTTAGACAATGGTGGGAGGAACCCAAGAAGTTTAAGGTCAAGAAAGACCAATAATATCCGGTGGCTAGCCTGAGAAAGGTTTATAAATTGGTTGCTGCCATGCTTTGCAGGCTTTACGGGCGCCCGGATTGCTCCGCTTTCAGTGGTAGTTGGGCTACTATCATGGATTATGTGACAACACATGGCACCCGTTTCAACTGGGTCGGCATATTGATGACTTCGATGCAGACCAACTTGAACGCGGCATTGGCCCCAGATGAGGGAATGCCTTCTGAATTTTACATGGCCTCTTACCTACTAGATGCTATCTGCGCAAGAGTACACTTTGAGGGATGGGCACACAACTGGGATTCCGAGCAGTCGCGTGCAATTCATCTACAAATCAGGGTATTTTTGGAGTCAAAATACAAATAGGATATAGAGCAGATCTCCCAAGTATTTATCCCCTCTCTATATAGACACTTATTTGGCCAAGACGCCCCCTGCATGTCTTGGCGGGCCAAGGAGACTCTAGTCAAAGTGGCACACTGGTTCCCTTTCCCCAGATATACCTTCATCCGAGTCTTTGGAACTTACAGGGCACCACATGCTATGCCTCGCTTTGTTACAGACAAAATGCTCATTCAAGAGGTATGCTTCCAAATGTCTCAAGGCTTCTCCAGCGTCCTGTCTAAAGGCAAAAATAAGCCATGGCCCACGCTACCCCTCGCCATTGGCTCGTGCACATTTAAAGACTTCAGGGAAGTAGCAGCAGAGGGAGAAGCAATGAAAAGTTATCAGCTTGGGGCGCTAGAACACCGAACATATGACCCGGAGAGAATAGTTCCTGAACACTGCCTGAAAGCTAAATTCAAGTGGACTTATCAGCATATTGAGCGCCCGACAGAAGATGAGAGAAGGAACTGGTATAACGTTGAGAGACAATTTGCTCCGGGAGTAGACGTGGGCCAAGAAGATCCAGATGATCAGAGCCTAGAAGACAGAAGTCGTCGGTTAGGAGGTTCCTCTTCCTCTTTACCCAAGAAATCTCGGACCAACACAGGGCTTACTACATCTATCCAATAGAAAGAAGCAGAAGCAAAAGCCCAGCAAGAAAGGGAAAAGAAGATAAAAGAGGATGAGGAAGCACACCAGAAGAGTGCAACAACAACACAGAAGAAGAAGCAGGCCAAGGAGGCCAGGAAAGAAAAGGAGGAAAAGGAGGCAGAGGCCGCAGCAGAACGGGCACTCAAGGCAGAGCTGGACAAAGCAGAAGCTGAGTGCCAAAAGAAGGCCGAACAGGCTGCTGCAGCTGAGCGGAAGAGGAAGGCCGAAATAGAAGCAGCAGTAGAAGCTGAATGCTGGTGAAAGGAAGAAGAGGAAAAGAACACAGAAGAAAGGGAGGATGACATGCTAGAAGACATCGAGGTAACTCCCCTCGAGATACCTCTGGGCAGTACCAAGCTTTCTGATGTTAGATCCCCCCAGGGGCAGGAAGAGGATGTATTTGACCTCACCAGACTCACATTCGACCAATTCTCTTTCAAAATCCAGCAAGAGAAAAGAAGGTCACTGGCGCAAAGTCCCTCTTCCACATCCACAGTTGCAACAGGCAAAGACATAGTCCTTGATACCAGGACTAATCCTGTAATTATAGCATCGGCGGGTACTGCTTTCATCGTAGCCACGGAAGAGAACGTAACCAGAATGGGTAGAGAAATAGTCTCTCTGCAAAATAGACTGCAAGCAGCTGAGCAGCGCGAGAAAAGAGCAGAGCAGGAGAAAGCAGAGTTGAGAGCAGAAGTTAAACAACTCTGAAACCAGACTCCACCAGTAAATGAAGTCCCACTAGCCATTTTCAAGGAGTGTGAAGTGTTAGAAGTAACCATGAGGCAGGTGTATGGAGAAATGTTCGCCATCAAACAAACAGTCGCCCCACTGGTAAGAGCACGAGCAGAAACCAAGAAAAAGCACGAGCAACTCAGGGAGCCCTCACAGGCCTTAGACAGGATGATGGGCTGGACAGTACAATACCCTCAGGCACCTGAAAATTTTCCCAAGAGGGATTGGATTCACACACAGGATGCTAAGGTTCAGCTCCGTATGGCAATACAATCTAAGGACAAACTATCTAAGGACCTGGACAAGGTAATGTCTTCATACAATCACCTATCAGCGGTATCGACTCGATGCACACTTTGCACCACATTCCGTCTCTTGGAGCATTGGACGAAGAGAAAGCCTGGGAGCAAGTGGATCAGGACATCCAATCATTTCTGCAGCCTATCAAGCAAGCCGCTGCTGCGCCCGAGCCCTCAGCGTCTCAAGAACATCTGAGTCAGTTTATCGCCACTCCAGCTCGGATTTATACCAAGCTTGCCTCGCTTTCAAACCAGATCTCACAGAAAAGGGAAACCTTGGTGCCAAATGCTTTGGAATGCATGCATCAGTTGAAGGAGGAGGTTCCTCTAGTTTCCCCCATAGCAGCAGAGTACCAGACATGGCAAGATTTTCTCAAGGAGTAGCAGATTGATGCCCCTGACCTCAACATTGCGCGTCCATCTCCGCAGCCCGGTAGCAGCAAGTCATGAGCAGCAGTTAGAGATAGGTCGCAGGTCGCACCACTCAGACAAGTCGCAGGTCGCAGGTCGCACTGTCTATCCAGGTCGCAAGTCGCACATACCAGACAGGTCGCAGGTCGCAACCTCTTCAAGGTCGCGAGGCAACTCAACATGCAGGCAGGCGAAAAGTCGAGAAGCCCAAAGGGCAAGTTTTGTGCTATAAAACTCCCTACGTGGAAAGTGTAAAGGGCTTTTCTTTTTGGAAACTCAAGAGCTACATGGCATTGTATTGAAAGATTATACACTTGTGCATATGAATATAGATTCTTGTTAAAACACTCTATGGTTATGATGTGTTTTGATGTGCGAACACTGTGTGTATTCCTTGTCCAGTTTCAGAACATCCTATGATTAATGAAGCTGCACGCTTCATGTCATCATTTATGCGTCATGGCTATCTGTGTTGTATCAATGATGTTCATTTTATCATCTGCTCTATTAATGAATGTTAATGAACTATTTTGTTAGCATTTCATTTTATCTTTCAGGAAGTAAAGGGGTATCTTATCATAAAGAACTATTTCTTTTGTGATCAGGCTACCTTATAAGCATTACCCCCAAAGATGTGTTGCTAATGACATCTCCTGAGGTGTACGTGCTTTATCTATAATCTTGCTACGCATAGTGTTTGATTCGTGTTTAATACATCAATCCTGTATTCTGTATCATGTGAATAAGTGTATGTCCGCAGGTTCAAACAAATTCTTTTGAGACTGAAGGGAAGGCGTCTTAAGCAGTAGCCGGACCCACACCCCGGACGGGATCCCCACTCCAAACGGTTCAAGGTCTGATTGGGACTTTCTACCGGGGAGATCCCCTATTGTTGGCCGGACAAATTTTCCCGTCAACAGGTCACAAAGAAAATTTCATAGACTTCAGTGAATATGTACTTGTAATTCCACTTCTTAGCTGTCAACTTCGTGCTGTGATTCTCCTTTACAAAAAATTCTTGAATCTGCCTTTCAAACCAGTCCTTAATTTCCACCCTCCCAAGTCTCCAATGACCTTGTGGAATTACCCAATATCTCTCTCAAAATGCTTCCGGTCCCAAAAACAGAACCATTTGTTGGCTTGAGGGGTCCTGACCCAGGTTCGGAGGTTAAGGTTTGCCAACAAACCCCTATACTACTGGCCCTTTCGGCAACGACCTACTTGCTCAGGCCAAGGTCTCACCCGAAGTAGTATGGGAGGGTGCTAGAACGAGGTTTCCGCACCCTAGGAGAGTATAGGTAATTTGAGACAGATCTGTATCATATCTTACTAGTTTTACACAGAATGAGTCTAGTCACAACTCTTTTAGCAGTGTAAGTATCATATAACCATAACAAAGCTATTATCATCAACAGAGCTAATCAATGCATTCGCATCCACATGTGCATTACCAACTATCCTTACATAGTATTCTAATCGTAGCTACTTTCAGATCACAGATATAAATGCACCAATCACAGATAAATTCATAGCTTAAATAAATATCACAAATGTGCTTCAGTAGTAAAAATAATCAATTCAGATGACACTCAGATAATTCAAATATACTTCGCATTCATTAACATCAAGATCTACTTACAACCAAAACATAGCCCGTGCACACAGCCTAGCAGGGTCCACACACAGCAGGACTGAGGATCTCCACGCACACAGCTAGTAGGAGTCCTTACCCAAAACAACCCAAACATATCTTAAAAATTCGCATGTAGCATCATTCTTATTAGTTCCTTACTTACTAGACCCAACTATCTATTTATTTATAATATCATATCCTTCGCTATCCTATGGTTCACAAATCGTGGTTTGCAGACCCTAGAGATACCCTTTAACACATTACAACACATTAGGGGCTTTGACCCACCCCAAATCCCCTACGTAGGACCGAATTTTACAAAATTGTACAAAAAACACAAGTTAAGGAACCTTGTTCCAACATGGGGGCAGGGAAATTTAAATTCATGTGGTACGGTCCTTTCATTGTCAAAAGAGTCCTTAAAAAGTGAGCTTATGATTTCGTTGACTTTGACAGAAATGAGCTGGCAAAGCCCATAAATGGGCTCTATCTTAAGTATTATGCCTAGGTTTCAGCCTAGCATTTTCTTATTGTACATATTGTATTTTTTGTGCATATATATCTATCGATTTTTTTGTGACATTGATATTTTTGATCTTCCTTGGCATGTATATATGGATGATATGATTCATTTTGGATTTGCTGATGGTACTAGTCGACATACCTAGAAACTTGCTTCCACGGCTTGGGTAATCTACTATCCATCCGATCAATTGTTAGTCTCAAGGGACATATGTATTGGTCCTGCTTCAAACAATGTTGTAGAATATAATGATGTGATCAATCTATTGTCTGAAGCAATATCATTTGGTGTTGGTTCATTTTTACTCTACTTGGAGTCACAACTCATGGTTTCTCAATTGAATAACATCTATCGGGTCATGGATCCATATTTATAACGTTTATTTCTGAGAGTGTGTTTGTTTCAAATATCATTTAATTATGTTACATACATTCACATTCCATGATCAGAAAAATCATTTGTTGATTAATTAGCTAATGAAGCAGTCGATTGGCATATAATTCATTCATCACATTAAACATAAAAAATCATCAATAATCATTGTATATATGAGATAGTCACATCATAAAATATTTGTATATATATCAAAGTCATATGTTCAAAAATATACAAAAATTGGACAATTATGTCCTACAAAATTAAGGCTTATGCTCGATCATGTCCATCATAAAAAAAGATCATGTCATCCAGTCATCATAAAAAATTTATGTCTGTGGGCCCTAAACTATATGAGCATCATGGAAGAACACTATGGCAATAGCCACACGAAAAAATAGTCACACCCAATCACGTGGTACACCAACCACGCATCTCTCAATAGCGTCAGGGTGGTCTTCTACTGCAGCCATAGGGATCTAGTGGATCAGACCCTACAAGTTCCTCTATGTGGCATTGAGGAATCTCCCAAGATATTCTGTGACATTCTCTGTCTCTCTTCTATGGCACCCGTGCCTCGGTAGACCCTCAAGTCTAAGTGGTCCAACATGTATAACATGATCAATAATTTTGTAAGTACTTTGTCCTATCAAAATTACTTTTTCATTTCATATTTTTATTGAAAATAATAATAATAATAAATCATTAAAATGTGATCTTAACAATCACTCCCCATATAACACCGGTTGGTAAGGGAAGATTTGGATCTTCCCTGAAGTCCATACCTACATATGGGTAATCCCCTATGGTGATCACCTATTCTCCCCAACCATAGGAAGAACTCATCATCCCAGGTAGTCTTAGGGACATCGCCGCCCCATAGTCTTTTCACCAGGTTAGCCCATTATGCTATACATGGATCTTGTGAGTTGTTGATGGTTAATATCACTTTGGGTCTAAGCCCAGGTAGTCTCTCGAAAAATAAAATACACAATATAAGCCCATATCCAAAATAATTGGTCTTATTTTTCTGGATAGAATTCAATTGTTTCTTCTAATTAGTCAACAATGCAGTGCAGCAATCATATAGTGCAGTTAGGCAATCAGTTTCCAAACTCATGGTTTCATGTGAGGCCTGGTGTAATGAAGCTGCTCTAGATACTCAGACTATAGTGAAAAGAAGGATTTTCATATGTAATACTTGTACATATCTGATTGGGATCTGGGTCCCAACCTTTTCAGTATCTTCTGAGCAATATAGCTGGGTGTAGTCATCTACAATCAGCCCTCCTAGTGCCTTGCCCTACAAATTCACTGGCTCTCCTCTTCAAGAAATCCTAGTTATGAAATATATATATTCTATTTCAATTCTCACAGGCATTTTATTGATCATGAAGGCATATTCTTCCGGATCCCAGTAACTAACAAGCATCTTGAGCAATTTGGTATTTGTTTTCATATTGGGCATTTTGAAAAGTTTTAGCAATCTACATCCTCAGAACACTTCCAAGGACAATGCATATTCCATTACCTCATTATCAATTGCACTATGCTCCCTCTCTCTCCAACTGATGGTCATCCTAAGTCAATTTAGTAATTCATCCATTAGATATTTATTTTGAAAAATTACTCTGCGCATACACAGGTTTCATTTTCGCACAATCACGTATATACGCAACTTGGATATTTCCAACCCACATATACGAAGAGGGTTAATCTAAAAATATAATTCCTATGGTTAAATTGACTTAAAAATGCTTGAATTGATAAAGAAAATATTTACTAGAGGTTTGAGAGGATTACCTAAAATATTTGAGTTGATTCGATCGAGAATTGGTCTGGATTGAACTTGGGGATTTTTTACTCCAGAGCTTTTTCTCAAATTCACCAATGCACAAATGATCAAATGTGAGTTAAAAGGGTCTATTTATGGCCAAATTTCAAAAAAAATGAAAACCCACTTGTATAAATTTTGTTTTTAATTTTTGAATTTGTTCAACACTTTGTGAACTTTTGTCTTGTAAGTGTTGGGATAGGTTGTTTTCAAGATGATTTTTACCACTTCAATTCCATAACCGCTGAACCATCATGGCATGTATTATGTTCAGAATTGGCATATAGGTTAGCGAAATTAAATTTCCATTGCACTTATGCATTCTAGCCTCCATAGTGAAATATTGCCATAGGGTCGACCCTAACATGTTATGATCATTACACCATTTTCACTCAATGACTTATAAAATCATGATATGATGGTAGAGCCATCTTTTTGTTGACCGGATAAATCAATCTTGTGAACAAGATCAATCTCCCTAGTACCAAAAGGTAATCTAGCAACAAACAGCCAAATAAACCTATCTTTCTCTAGACATGTGCGATTTACAAAAGAATACTATAAAGGTGTTAAGGTCTTACCGTAGATCCAATGCTTGTTCGAAGTAGTTGTCCTTCGGTCACTAGAAGGATTTATCTTTAAATACCTGCAGTCACAAACAAGAAAACATTAAATAACACCTGTATAGTAAATATTATAAATCATGCCTATCATGGTGATCAAGGAATCCATGAAATAAACAGTTAATTAACAACTTATTGAGAAAAATGAATTCATTTGTATTAAATTTGAATAAAATAAAACCTTACAACCTTAGCCTTGATGTTGAACAGGCCTTCCCGAGGTCTGAAGCAGGAATCTCCTCTACTCTGACAAGCCTTGCACTCTTCCAACCGAGACAGATAGAGGTATGTGATCTTACCTCACAAAATCTCAATTAAATGAGTGTGAATCCCAACAACACTTTACCTCAAATAATTCTAAAGCATTAACTCCCCTTGAGGCTACCCAAGGCCTCTTTTTATAGTGCAAAAGAGGAGGTTATAGTTCCAATTATGAAGGGATAAAGTCCTCCTTTAAAGGGATAAGCTCCTCACATCAAGGGGTTAGCTCCTTAAGGCAAGGGATACTTGAACCTTAAAGGAGCAGTTCTGCCACTACAAGATTCCTTCTAGAGGCTTCTAGAAATTACTGAAAGTGAGTTTTTTGAGTTTACTTGCGCCTTTTTAATCTTTTACAGGGGTCCGCACCCTTAACACAGAAAAAGTGCGTTCAGGTACGCATGAGTCATGAACATTAGGTGCGGGATCGCAGGCAAGACAAAGAGAAAGTGTGATACCAGAGTTAAAGAGTTTTTTGAGAATTTTTCTCTTATTTTTAAGGCTTGACATGAGGAAATGATGTGTTAGACTTGCAAAGGAGGAAGTATGAGTGATGATGAGCTCATAAAGATAGCAGAATGTCAAGATGACAATTTTCAGTGCAACAGATTGCCCCCTAAAGTGCAAAGTCTGGAATAGATGAAGATGAAGTCTGTCATATATGAAGAGTGAAGTACTTTATCATTTCAAGGATCATCCTGTGGACACCCCAGTCGGAACCTGTAAAAACATTCAATGCAAAACATATATATGTAAACATATCATCGCTGAGGTAGGCATTCCCATACTCAGATCAAAACTAAATAGAAAGCTAATTTAAACTGTTCTGATACAGGAATGATTTTCAATACATCAACAGTATAGACATGTGTAGACACAGTATGGACGCAACCATTTGTTTATGAATAGTCCACTATATAAATGAATAACAAAATTCCTCGCAGCCTGGATGGTAGAAACTAGATCCAGGGTCTTGATTTCTGCTTCTTGAACCAGTACGATCCTATCCATGTGAATGAATGTGTCAAAGTTGAACATGGTAGAAACCACTTGATTACCAGTCAATAATGTGCACTGTTAACAAGTGTGAGAGTAACCACCAGTAATGTCAATGGCCCTCAAAGTAATCAGTACAATCCATGAAATGTGAATGAATGAGATGAAGTCGAACATGTCATGGAACCATTCGATCGAAGTTCAATGATGAAACCTGTCGTCGAAGGCGAGAAACCTACCATTGAGGCATGCAGATTTCAAGGTACTGACGATTTCTAGATCAACTTCCTAGATAATGAGCTGTCGTCGATAGGAAGTGATCCGTCGTAGGCAAGCCCACAACACGAAATCATAGATCAAGTTTTGAAGAAATATATTGGCAAGGACTGACTCAGGGATGGTCAAAATGGAAGACAAATATTTTGTAGATGAATGGTTTGTTTGAACTGTCCTCTTGAACACATAACGACACTGCAGATGGCTTGGTGACAATTGACCCAAAGCTAATACCCAGAAACCGGCTGAAGACTTTCAATATGGTTTGATTAACTGTTAGGAAAAGGATTTTCCCAACCCAGGTGAACAAAAGTGTCGTGTTCAAGAGTGGTTAACGGCTTTTCGAAAAATCAAAATACAACAAACAGGTTCATTTTTCTCTCTTTTCCCCCACCATTTCTGGCAAGTACCTCTTTATTTTTGACAAGCTTGAGGAGGATAACATTTGCTTGTTTATAAGCTCATCCTTAGGATGAGTCCAACTTAGTTTAAGATTCGAACCCTAAGAAGGAGTGGTTCGTTCCTGCTTAAAATTGAACAGGTCCTTTACTGTTATATTTTAATGAGTCCAGTATAGGAGAAACTCGATGTTTTTCAATTTTACGGAGTTAGAAGAAAAACTTAAGAAAAATCCATGGGTGTACTTTTTCGTATATTTAGTCTCTCAATCCCCAAAAAGGATAAAATAATGTGGGAGAGAACCCTGTTGACTGTAATTAGTCAACGTATACCTTTTTCATAAATAGTCCATTTCAGTCGGTAAAAGGGGTAAACTTATACTGAAAGGACGATCATTCATTTATTTTAACGAGTTCGAATAATAAAGTGCTCGGCAATATTTTCAATTTTCGAGAGTCTGAAGAGGGCTTAAAAGAGGACTCCAGGTTTTCGCTTTTTTGTAAATTTTTGAAAGAGTTCGAAAAAGTGATAAAAGTATGCTCTTTGTTGAAAAACAATCAATTTTCCCAAAAAATCCAATTTTCTGCACAAAAACTCGAAACATTACACATATCTGTTTAAGATAAATACAAATGTTTTAAAAAATTACCTTTTTAAAATGAAAAATAAATAAATTAAAAATTCATTTATTCGAAAAAACTTATAAAAAGGGCTTTTCTAACTTCATTTTTACCATTTGAGTTCAGAGTGAAAAGTGAGAGCTTTTGGGTAAAAAAGTTCCTGCGAAGATTCTGGAAAATCCGTTCGGCGAAATCGAGAACCGTCAGCTCTAGGTAATCCACATCCTTTTTATCTTGCATTTCATCCATTTACATTTCATTTTAGGCTTTAAATTTCATTTTTTAAGGAAAAATAGGTTGAAAAAATCGCTTGCGGGGGTCCGCAGGTGCAACACGCGGGCCCTGCAGACCCCGAATTTTTTCTACATAGAAAAAAGTCCTGGGTCCGCACCTATTTCATAGCGCCCATGCGTACCTACGCACTGTGTATGAAAATAAGGTGCGAACCCCGCGCAATGAAATTTCAAACTCATTTTTTTCAATTTCCGCCCAAAATTTTTCAAATAATCTTGTTCTAATATGTCTTTTTATGCATTGTAGGACATTCAAAATGCTTGTTTGGAGAGAACACGAGGATGAAGACGTAGATGACGCTGCAATGAATAATTTGCCTACAATGAAGGTGTTGAGAGCATGCAGTTTATACAAATTCTAGGCCATTCAGGGCATGAGGGCACAGGTAGACCTCCTGACGTGGCTAGTGAACAGATGGAATGTACAGGACCAATGTTTTGTTATTGGTGGCCATCGGCTCGAAATTGAGCTGGAGGATATATTTTTTTTAACTGGTTTGTCCAAGAGGGGCGAACAAATTTCTCTGTTTGGGACTAGGCCAGGTGGCCAGTCTGTCGCTAGTCTTCGACTAGAGTTCTATGATGGCCGGGCAGACCCCAAGGACAAACGGATTGACATAAAAACTATCATCCGTCCTGAGCTTAAAGTTATTGCATTTACTGTCACCAGAATATGCAGAAGTGCAGCGTTGCATGTGGCTACCGGTTCCCACATGCGCATTGTAGTAGACTGTTTTCGAGGCAGCATTTTCAACTGGTGCGAAGCTGTATTGGCCAATGTAAAAGGAAAACTAACCAAAGCAAAGAATGAAAAGCTAAAAAAATTTGGATATGGATCCATTGTAGTCACCTTTGCTCTAGAGAGGATCCCCATGTTAGCTCCGCAACACATTCCTGTTGATGCTGGTCGACCTAAAGAACCTAGGATGGTTCGTTGTGTTGCTTTGATGGCCCGTCATACTGAGGGCATAGAGGTTGTTCGATTTCATTCTACATATTTTCGTTGGCTGGAACGCCAAATTTTTGTTATAGAGGACTTTCCATATGCCGGGATAGATTTCCGCGGCGACCGAGAGATGGCTCTCCCAGCAGGGGAACAGTGGGATGATTCAGGTAAAAATCATTTTCAACAATTTCTAAGTTCTATTTTTTTTTTGTATTTTAATCATCCCAAAATTAATAAACAAAAGTTTAAATGTAGATGTGGGCCCATGACGACCAACCAATCTCCAGCCTTATGAGAGGAGGCATCCAGCTGCAGCAACACCAGCCCCAGAGGGCCAATCAACAGAGATCCTGTCTGATTTGGAGCATCACCTAGAGTGCTTGACTTTAGACATTCCAGAGACCGATATATATGATATTCTGCTCAGATTACAGAGATATGTGATTGGTGTCCTAAGACCTTTTAGGAGGTTCCTGTGTAGGGTGGCCCGGGCAGTGGTCTCTTATCGTGATAATCATCAGGGATAGAATGATTTTTTTGTAGAATCATAACATTTTTGACCTTTTGTATTATAATTTTTGCCGATCATAAGGTGTTTTTCAACCTATGATAGAAGACGATGTATATTTTGAAACAAACTTCTATGCTATGATATATCATTGTTACCATCTATCTGTGTACATGTTATTGAATGTTGTTTAATTTACTGTTTTGATTATTGCAAATGTCCATTTATCATACTAGAAGCAACTGCATCTGCTAATGTATTTAAATGTCTTGGAATATGCTGATATTCAATGTAATCAAATTCACGTTCCAAGAGGTGAACTCTAAAAAATAACCGTAATAACACCGGATTTCTAATGGCATAAACTCTGTTAAGCTGTAATACAAGAAGTTCAGAATCCAACCTAACAATCAAACTCTGAATTCCAAACGATATGGATTCAGATAATAACTCAATCACTGCACTATACTCTATAATGTTGTTCATTGTTTGACTGAGGCTTACCCCATGCATGGATACTAACTCGTCAGAGGGTGAATAGATAACCCAAGCTGCGGAAGAAATGTTCCATGTACTACGACAAGCACCATCAGCAAAACTAATGTAGGTTTGAAGAGACGTCATCATCTGCAATATCAAGAGTAAAAATCAGATAAGCAGGAATAGTGATAAGAACACACTCTAAACTAGGCATACTTTTCTAATCTAAAACACACCAACAGTAAAGAAACTAATCTAATGAAAATTCTCCACACCAAATTTAAGCATAATATCTCTTCAGATAAAGCCCATTTCTGGGTTTATCTAAAGGGACACCGTCGAAATCTATCAGCTCATAGGCCTTTTTTGCCAGCTTTTTCTTAACAATGAAAGGACCATGCCACATAGGCACAAATTTTCCAGCCCCTAGCTTATCGTTGGCTTGATCGTACACTAAAACTAGGTCTCCTTCTGAAAAATTACAAGGTGTAACATTTCTATCGTACTGAGCCTTTATTCGTTTGACATGAGCCTCGTTTGCTAATGTAGCATTTCGTCGATTCTCATCTAGCTGAGCCAAGTACAAAAAATTCTTCTCCTCTTCATATGTACCTGGGAGTAATTCTATGGCTAATTTCAATGACGGAATTTCGCATTCAATAGGCAACACCGCTTCCAAACTGTAAACCAGTTGAAAGGGAGTGAAACCAGTTGATGTTTTTACTGAGGTCCGATATGCCCAAAGTGCTGAAAATAACATGGAATGCCAATTCGACTTATGAATACCAATGATTCGTTTAATCATAGTGACTAAAAATTTAGTGATAGCTTAAACCAGACCATTAGCCTGCGGGTAATATGGAGTAGAACTATCGTGGCGCAGGCCAAGTTGATTTGTCAGTTCAGTCATCATGATATTTCAAAAATGACTTCCATGATCCATAATTATGGCTTGAGGAACATTGAATCTAGCAATTATATGATTGAACACGAAAGTTGCAGCAGTCTTGCCGTCTGCTGAAAATGTAGGCATCGTCTCGGCCCACTTAGTAAAATAATCTACCATGAGGATAATATACGCATGCCCCCCAACCGAGTGAGGGTTACATGTAATAAAGTCAATACCCCACTTTGCAAAAGGACCGACAACAATTATAGGGTGAAGAGGAGCGGGTGGTGCACACATTTTACGATCAAAGACCTGACAATTGTGGCATTTTCGGACTGCATAGATACAATATTTGAATAAGGACGGCCAAAAATAACTAGCGCGCAATATCTTTTGGGCTGTGGCATACCCAGACATATGACCACCACATGCTCCAGAATGGCAGTCATTTAGAACCTTCTCAGCTTCTTCATGAGTAAGACAGCGTCGGAATACAGAATCCGCTCCACAACGATAGAGTGTATCACCAATAATATTGTATTTTTGGGATTGGAAACGTATTTTCAGTCGCTGAGATCGTGATATTTCAGGACGAAAATTGGGTTTGGAGATAAACAATAATATCCCCATACCAAGGATCGAGAGTACTGATAAGAAACAAGGATTCGTCTACAATGGGCTGTTCCGCCACAGTTTCATTATCAGCAGATGGGAAATCACACAACAGTTTGGCAAAAACCAAAGATTTCTTTGCCTTGGATTTTTCAAATTCAAAATCAAATTCCTGCAGGATAACAATCTATTTGGAATACTTTCCCCCTAGCAATTGTTTGGTCAAAATGTACATCATAGGGTTACAGTCAGAAATTACTGTGGTTTTTCTTAATAAGATGTAGTGACGAAATCTTTGGACAACTTGAACAACTGCCAAGGCCAATTTCTCCACATGTGTGTATTTGATCTCTGTCGGATGCAGATTTTGACTAAGATAATAAATCACATGTTCATTGTTGAAATCATCTTCCTGAACTAAAACCATCCAATGGTGGAATGAGAGGCGGGGAGGTACAACAAATCTATCACCATTAGTTTGTCAATGCTTGTTTCAGTGCATCAAAAGATCGATCAGCGATCTCATCCCAAAAGAATGGAACGTTATGTTTTAACAACCTGGTAACCTTTGTTAGCTCGGCGTAGTTAGGAATGAAATGACGTAAAAAGTTTTCTTTCCTCTGCAAACTTTGGAGTTGGCGCAGAGTCGAAGGAGGAGGTAGATTGACAATAGCTTCGACCTTCGACGGATCAACGCGAATGCCTGCTTTCGAAATAATAAATCCCAGTAAGCGACCCGATTCTACACAGAAAACACATTTGTGTGGATTCAGTCGAATTCGATAATGCCTACATCTCATAAAGATAGCTCGTAAACGAGTGAGATGGTCGGCCCTACGCGATGAATGAGCAGGTAAATCATCGGGATAAGGCTGCACAATGTACTTAATGTCATGAAATGCGTAATACATAGCCCTTTGAAAAGTTTCCCCAACGTTCTTCAATCCAAAGGGTAGTTTGCAATAAGCAAATGTTCCCCATGGACAAATGAAAGCTATTTTAGGCTGATCAGCAGGGAGTATGTTTATTTGATTGTAACTAGAAAAACCATCCATAAAGGAGAACATTTCACTGCTGGCACAATCATCAATAATTTGATCGATATAGGGGGTTGGATAATTGTCTTTAGGACAAGCTTGATTAATATGCCTATAGTCGATACATACCCTTATTGTTCCTTATTTTTTGTTAACGGGAACAATATTCGATACCCAATCGGTTAAAGGAATTGGATAAATGAAACCTGCATGGAGTAATTTCTCAACTTTGGCTTTGATAGCAGTAGATTTTCTCAGATGTATCTGAAGTAAGCGTTGTCGGACAGGTTTTGCATCCGGGTAAGTCTTAATTTCATGTACAACTATTGACAGATCGATTCCTGGCATTTCTTCATATGACCAGGCGAACACATCACAAATTTTTTGAAATAGGGGTTTATAAGTTTGGATTTCATCATCCGTACAAAAAGCACCTATATGAATGTTTTCAATTATTCCTGGCTTAACTGAAATGTAAATAAGAACCATTCGAGAGATATTTTCCAAATTTAACTCAGAATCAGGATTTTGCAATGGATTCTGTGGTCCTTTGACATATTCAACAGTAAAAATAGAAGAGAAATAATTTTCAAAATGATCCAGCTCAGGTAAAAACGAAGATCGATGATGTAGATCTTCCCATGGTAAATCGTCAATAGACAAAAGTTCACGAATCTGCTCTTTAGTATGAACAAGATCGGGAAATGTCATTGTGGCTGAGCTAGATATAGAAAGTGATTCCTCAGGGATCACATTCATTGGATCAGTTTCGGTTGAAGAAGGATTGGAAAGCGACTGTACAGCCTGATATGTAATTTCAAAGGGACTCAAAGGCATCGTGGCATCAAATTAATCCAACTCAGAATCGGAAGGTACGATCCAAGGATCATCAAAAGTAACAGTATTCGATGAAATCATATGAATATTTGCGATAGGAGGCGATACGTTAGGAGCAGGAAAGGAAAAAGTTCCTAGTAAACCAGAATCTTTAATCAAAACTACACCAACATCCTTGTAAGGGATAGCCGTTTTACCGACATGCTAGATAGTTTATGTAGAGGCTGGATCGGATAAGAAATAAGTTAGCTGGTCTATGGTAACGATCTTTCCTTGATGTGGAAACTTGATAAGCCGAAAGACCGATGAAACAACAACAGTCATAGCATAAGACCAACTACGACCCAGGAGAAGGTTGTAATCTAGAGGGGCATCAACCACCTCCACATCTAGATTTACGGTTTTGCCTTTGACCCCTATAGGTAAATCCTGAAAAATTCCGAAAGGATGGAACCCTCGGCCATCAAAAGCCTTTAGAATTTTCGGAGACTAATTGAGTGTAGGAGAACCAAGCGATTTCCAACACTGGATCGACATAATACACGTAGAAGCCCCTTCATCAATCACAGTCCGAAAGACAGGTATGTTTTTGAATAATACTGGAATCTGGAAAGCCCATTGATGAGGTAGGCGGGGTGTACTATTCTCTAAATCGAAGATTATTAAGTTCAAATCCTGAATATCGACAGCTCCTATGGCAGACAAAAGTAATTTACGTTGTGCTGGGCACGATTGCAGCACTTCCAAAGCTGACATTGCTGAAGGGGAAATAGATAAGTCCTCAACAATGTTGTAATTCTGAGCAGCTCTCGCATGTGGATTGAAAGCTGATTTACGAAGTACACCTTTAGCAGGTGGTTTGATTACTAAGTCTGAATTGGGTTTCCTGATCTGTAGCGGATCAGAAACAGGAGGAGGGGTAGTTGATGTGTTTGAATTAGAAGATTCTGCTTCTTTACCACCAACGGGACTTTTACTACCATAATCTTGCGATCGCGTCGCAATCCTGACATGAGACATCATCATAACAATTTCTTCTGAGGCGTTCGAGGTGGAACCAATCATCTTACTATCTTGAGTGGGAAAAGGATCCTTCAAGATAGCAGGCTGTTTAGAACCTTTAACGAATTTCAAAACCTCCGCTCGATGTGGGCATTCTTTAGTAAAATGATCCTCGTCGCAAATAAAACAAGGATAGCGAGGCTTGCGTTTTTCGTCATTAGATTCAGTTTTATCTGTTTTATTTTTGAATTCTGTTTGTTTTTATTCTTCCCCTTCTTTTTACCGCTAGATTTAGATTTGGCCGTAGATGTCTCTACGACATGAATGTCGGTAGAATTTTCAGCGGAAGACTCTCCTTTCAGGTAATCAGGTAAAGTTATTATAGGAGAAGAATTCTTTGAAGATTTCTTCTTGCTTTTAGTATTAACTGAACCAATCATACCATCAACGGCATGAGACGCTGAACGAGTTGCATTTATTTGACCTTGTTTTGGAAGATCCGAGATTTTTTTATGTAAAGTACCTGACTGCGTATAGACGAGGTCAAGGTACTGAGCTTGAGCAATGACTTGCTCCTCAGTAACAACTCCTCCCTTAGCTACATCTTCAGTGATTTTGGGCAATAATGATTTAACAAACCATTCCACCAAAATTTGATCTGGAATGAAAACTTTCACTAAACGTCTTCTACGTCACCATTCGTGAATATGATCAGAAATATATGTGGACGTGGATTGTTTTAATGAAGTTAATAGTTCCGTGCCATTGTCGTATCTGACAGGCAACTGAAAATGAGTTAAGAAAGCAGTTGCTAACTGACTGAAATTATTAAAAGAGCCTCATGGTAACTCAATGTACCATTTGGCGGCAAGACCAATAAGAGTTCGTTGAAAAAGACGTAAGTGAATTGAATCATCAATTATCGAATTAGACGCACACTAGAGGTGATAAGTCATAAAATGATTTGACGGATCCTCTCCTAACTTACCCTCGAATTTTGGTATATCACTGGGAAAATTATGTGGCATTGGCGGCCAATACGGATGATAGTAAATTGGATCATTCATAAGGTGTGACAAATCAGATAAATCCAAAGTTGCAATAAATGGTAACTGACGGTTAGGGTCGCGAAAACCTTGAGTAACAAGATCAGTTCCGGGAGGAGGATACCCAGGATAACTGGGAATCAGATTTGCATTAGGAATGGTATAACCCCCCGGGAAACCAGGATTAATAGGACCAAACTGTGGTTGTTGAGGCAGTTGATGAGTATAGCCAGGGTACGGTTGATACTAATAAACTGGGTTTTGTGAAACGAGACCGAATTGATACTGTCCCTGGTACAGTTGATATGTGAATTGTGACAATCGTACCTGTACCAGCTTGTCCTGTAGGTATCTGGACCAAATTCTGAACTGTAGGTCCTGACTGGGGTACAAATACTTGAGGGATTTGCACGGATGCAGGGATAGAAGAAACCAGAGCTACAAATAATCTAGAAACAATTGTTATAGGTTGTACAGATGTTGCAGTAGTTGCAGCAGTTTGAGGTGAATTCTGAGGTGTACTAGGCCTAGACTGCTGAATAGAACCAGGTGCAGGGATTTGGATAGTAGGCTGGACAGGTTGCTGGGTTGGACCAGAAACCAAAGGTTGTCCAGGTTGACTAGATAACTGCACATTAGGTTGCATAGTCTGTTGAATTTGGGACGGATCCCATACCATGTTCATTCCAGGGTATTGTCCCGTAGAAGGTTGTACATATGAAGGACCATAGCCTGGTTGAACGTAGGGTTGATAATTAAGTGGTAAATTTCCAACTCCTTGTACAAATGATTGACCAGAAGGCGGTTGAAAACCTTGAGTTGGGTACTAACCTTGAGGTTGATAACCCTAAGGCACGTACTGAATCTAGGGTTGATAAGGACCTTGAGGAATATACTGAGTTTGGGGTTTACCTTGGGGTATGTACTATCCTGATGGTTGATAAACTTAAGGTATGTACTTTCCTTGAGGTTGTTCTCCAAAATAATATTGTCGTACCGTTTTTCCTGGGAAAAAGTTGCTTTGAAATTTCCCCTAGGCGGTAATTGACTGCCTTGAGGTTGCCCCCCAGGCGGTAACTGATTGCCTTGAGGTTGTCCCCTAGGCAGTGTTGAAAATGCAGCAAGATGATGGAGCTTAGTGAAATGTAGTCGCCTTCACTAAGTGGGCCGGCAGGTAAATTCTGGTGCAAAGTCTATTTTTAGACATATGGAGCATGGTCCAGGGGTTGCAATATGTTATTCTTGGAGTATTGGTCATGTTGGTAAAAATAGATGGACCTCTATTTTTGGACCTATAGGTCGAAGTATATCTTTAGACTGCCTATCCTAAAAATAGGGAAGTCAAATATTATTTACCCTTAATAATATTTGGACTCTAAACTTCAGTTTAATCTCTTGGAGCACTTCAGTTCGAGCTACAGAAGTGGCTCATGCATCTGACAGAGGAATTACGCTATTCCTAGGGGTTTGGTGAGCTCATGCATGGTTGACTTCAGTTAGGACTTCAGTGGTAGAAGTTTGGTGGAGTTGATGAGACAGTTGGTGGAGTTATGTTCGGTTTAACTTAGTTGAACTAGTTGAGATTAGTTTAACTAGCTAATCAACTAGTAATGAGTGGAGTGAATTAAATATTATTTAATTCATTAATTAGTAACTCATCATTCAACTCAAGAACACATCAGTTCACTACAGTGCACGGACAGTTCAGTGGAGACCAGTGGAAGAGGTAGATGAAAGGGTGAGTACAGCTATCAGTTGTGACATCAGTTGTGCATGAGATTTGCACCACACTTGGAGACAATTTCCCATGATGATTGCGCTGTCAAGCCAAGGATATTTGAACCTTGGATCTCTATTTAGACAGGCCATGATTGCGCAATAGAGGCAGGCAATTAGTGGATGTGTTTTGAACCTGTGACTTGTTCAAAACCAAGCTAGTTTGTGTGTAACTTCATGAGATAGTACTGAGTACTTGTGAGGAGTATTGTACTGAGTTTGTTACATGTTTTCTCCATTATAATATACACAATAGCTGTGGGGTTTTCGGCTATAATATTTCCCCATACATACTGTGTTAATGTGTATGATGATTTGATGTGCTATCGCTTGTTTTATTTCCGCATGTGTGATGATCTGAGTGGAAGAGATTATGTGTTGCATATGAATTATGAATTCGAATTGATATGTGATCAAGATAGTCTCGGTGGATAATTAATCATTATTCAACAAATTTCTACATGGTATCAGAGCTATTGAAGCAGAGATTGATCATCACAGTGATTACAAACTTATTTCGGTAGATAGAGTCTGCATGCGGGCCAGGTAGCCTCTGGATCCATCCTTTCTTTGAAAGGTGATATATCCAGTAAATGCCCCTGCATTCGATCTCTGTTCTAGAAATAATTTGTTCTCATACATCAAGGGCGATTGAGCTTTGATTTGGAATTCGAATTTTGCAGCAGTTTTGTTTTCTTGGTGCCGGAGTTGAAAATGTCTTTCAACGGTTTGCGACTCGAATATGCTCTTGAAGGTAGTTCGAATTATGTTGCATGGAAGGATCGCATGGAGGCAGTATTAGAAGATAATGGACTGAAGGAGTTAGTGGATACGGATGTCCAAAAGCCCACTGATCCTGCTGAAGTCGAAGCATGGCAAAAGAAGATGGCGAAATGTCGAAGGATCCTGTTGGAGGGCGTCAAGGATCATATTGTATCCAGCTTGCATGGAAAGGCTTCTCCATTTCTAATGTGGAAAGCTTTGACGGATCTATTCCAGAGTAAGAGTGACCAAAGGAAGCTGGCGCTCAAAGATAAGCTCAGGAACATCAAGATGGATAAAGGCGACAGTATCGCCAAATACCTCACGAAGTTCACTCAATGCAGAGATGAGCTGGGAAGTGTGGGGGTGACTGTCGAAGATGAGGACATGGTCGAACTGGCTCTCCTTGGTCTTCCGAAGGCTTGGCACTCATATCAAGATAGTGTCAATGGTCGGGAGAAGCTGCCGGGATGGGAGCGCCTTTGGGCGGATCTCATGCAGGAGGAGATAAGCAGGACTACTCAAGATGGATCTTCATCAAAGGGAGCTGATGAAGAAAACTGCGCTTTGGTTGCCAAAGAAAAGAAGGGGAAGGGTAACAAAAACCTCTCATTCTAGTGCAAAGGGCAAGAAGCAGGATATGGCGAAAGTGAAGTGTTTTCACTGCCATGATCACGGACATTATGCTACCAATTGTCCAAAGAAGAAGAAGAACAAGCAAGCGGGAAGATCTGAAGATGGAGAAGCTTTGGCTTCACAGTTCGAGCTTGACTTTTCACTGATCGCATGCTTGGTTTCAAGTGTGATGGGATCGGTATGGTTCTTGGACAGCGGTGCGTCATTTCATATGACGGGAGATCGGGATTTGTTCTCAGATCTGGAGGAAAAAGATCTGGGTGTGCACATCGAGATGGGCGATGATGGTAGATACAGTGCGACTGGTATCGGTACCATATCCTTTTAGAGGGAGTCTGGTAAACCCTTCGTGTTGAAGGATGTCATTCATGTACCTGGATTGAAGAAGAACTTGATCTCTGTGGCGATGTTGGAAGATAAGGGGTATGATGTGGTCTTCAGTGAAGGAAAAGCCTTCCTGCGCAGTAAGACTACTGGAGAGACCCGGAAGATAGGGGTTCGAACCAAGAACCTTTATCAATTGCAAGTAGATGGCTGCGCAGCAATGGCATGCAAGGCGGGAGAAGTGGTGAGACGGGATGATGAGGGTGAACTGTGGCACAGGAGATTGGGCCACCTTCACCATGGAGCTTTGAAGATCTTGTAGCAGATTTCTACTAGGCTTCCTAAGGGCACTCTTGCGCAGTCAGATCAGTGCAAGGGGTGTACCTTGGGGAAGTATGTGAAAGCCACCTTTCACGAGAAGGATAGTCGCACCACGACGATCCTTGAGAGAGTTCACACAGACGTGTGTGGTCCTTTCTCAGTTGCTTCGACAGCAAAGCACAGGTATTATGTGATCTTTGTTGATGATTTCTCTTGAAAGTGTTGGATCTTCTTCATGCAGAAGAAGAGCGATACATTCGCGAAGTTCTGTGAGTTTAAAGCACTGGTCGAGAAGGAGTCGAGGAAGAAGGTGATTGCTCTAAGGAGTGATAACGGTGGTGAATTCATCTCGGCTGAATTCAAGGAGTTCTATAGCGCAGAAGGGATTCGGAGAGAGCTCATCGCACCCCATAACCCACAGCAGAACGGGGTGGCTGAGCGGAAGAACAGAACGATCGTGGGTGCTGCACGGGCAATGTTGCATGATCAGGGCCTACCCCTTCACTTGTGGGATGAGGCATGCAATATAGCAGTGTATGTGCAGAACCGTTGTCCTCACAAGGTTCTTGGCATGAGTACACTAGAGGAGGCTTATTCTGGCAAGAGGCCTGATATTTCCCATTTGCGGATCTTTGGTTCTCCTATCTACATGCATGTGACGAAGGATGCGAGAAGGAAGCTGGATCCAACTGCTGAGGTTGGAATATTTGTGGGGTACACTGATACACCTCACAACTATCGGGTGTATTTGTCAGACAGTCGCAAGACTGTTGTGCGACGGGATATAAGATTTCAGGAGGAGAAAGCCATGCAGTGTTCGCTTGAGAGGGAGCTACACTTGCATGCAGATGAGGAGCTGTTAGTTCCTAAGGAGGAGCTTCCGGATGTGGATCAGCCACAAGAGGAGGTTCGGGAGGTGGAAGAAACCACCCAGGCAGCGCCAACCATCAGAGGGCGCATGCGCACTACAGAAGCTGAGCGACTGGCTCGGGATGCAGAGAAGGTTGTAGGACCACCTACGGCACAGCGCAGACAGAGACAGTCACCGGATCGGTACACTGGATACATGGCTCTTATGAGTCAATGTGTTGTGACAGAGCCATCCTCTTTTGAGGAAGCTGTGGAGGAACCCGCATGGGTTGATGCCATGATCGAAGAATGTGATTCGATCATCAGGAACAGTGCATGGGAGATTGTCCCAAGACCGGTTGGGAAATCAGTTGTAGGTTCGCGATGGATCTACAAGGTGAAGCAGGCGGCCGACGGGAGTGTGGAGAAGTACAAGGCGAGATTTGTCGCCCGTGGCTTCTCACAGATCGAGGGGATTGACTATGAGGAGACTTTTGCACCTGTCGCAAGGTACTCTTCCATACGGACGATCCTTGCTCTCTCGGCGCAGATGGGGTGGCACATTCATCAGATGGATGTGAAGACTGCGTTCCTCAACGGAGTCATTGAGGAGGAGGTGTACATAGAGCAGCCTAAAGGTTTCGAGATCTTCAGCAGTGAGTCGCATGTGTGCCGACTCAAGAGAGCACTGTACGGGCTGAAGCAAGCACCTCGTGCTTGGTACACTCGGATAGACAGCTACTTCACAGGGCTTGGATTCTCCAAGAGTGAGGCGGATCCAAACCTGTACCAGATTGTGGTGGAGGGGAAGCTGTTGATCATCGTACTGTATGTAGATGATCTGATTTTGACTGGCGATGAGCAGTTGATACTTTCATGCAAGGAGGATCTTGCACGAGAATTTGAGATGAAGGACTTGGGCATCCTTCATTATTTCCTGGGATTGGAGATTTGGCAGCGCAGCGGAGGACTGTTTGTTTCTTAGGGCAAGTATGCCCAGGAGATTCTGGAGAGGTTCAACATGCAAGGCTGCAAGCCTGTTGACACTCCTCTTCCTGGTGGTTGGAGGAAGGAGGATGCTACTTCAGAAGAGGTAGTGGATGCCACTGTCTATCGACAGTTGGTGGGGTCGCTAATGTATCTGGTCAATACACGACCCGATATATGCTATGTTGTTAACCAGCTTTCGAAAGCTATGGTTAATCCTACCAAGATCCTTTGGAAGGCAGGCAAGCATGTATTGCGTTATATTAGAGGCACATCGGGATATGGTCTATGGTACAGACAGGAGGATGGAGCGAAGCTTTCTGGCTTCACTGATGCAGATTGGGCAGGGAGCCCAACGGATCGGAAGAGCACATCTGGAGGAGTTTTCAGCATTGGGTCGACAGCAGTTTCCTGGTACAGCAGGAAGCAGAGATCCGTGGCACTCAGTTCAGCAGAGGCCGAGTACATGGCAGCTAGCTTTGCTGCATGTGAGGCTATTTGGATGAGGAAGATCCTCGCAGGTTTGTTCAGGTTGCATTTGGAGCCTACGGTGATCTACTGTGATAACCAGAGCTGCATCAAGCTCTCGGCTAATCCAGTTTTTCATGATAGGTCCAAACATATCGACATCAGGTACCATCACATCAGAGATTGTGTTTAGCGGAGAATCATGATGCTTTCATATGTTCCCACGGAGGATCAGGATGCCGACATCCTGACGAAGGCGCTCACCAGGAGCAAGTTCGAATTCCACAGAGGCAGGATAGGGATTGCAGATAATCCATATCTTGCTGAGAGGGAGTGTTGAGAATGCAGCAAGATGATGGATCTTAGTGAAATGAAGTCGCCTTCACTAAGTGGGCCCGCAGGCAAATTCTGGCGCAAAGTCTATTTTTAGACATATGGAGCATGGTCCGAGGATTCCAGTATGAGATTCTTGGAGCATTGGTCATGTTGGTAAAAATAGATGGGACTCTATTTTTGTGACCTATAGGTCGATAGGTCGATGTCTATTTTTAGACTGCCTATCCTAAAAATAGGGAAGTCAAATATTATTTACCCTTAATAATATTTGGACTCTAAACAGCGGTTTACTCTCTTGGAGCACTTCAGTTCGAGCTACAGAAGTGGCTCATGCATCTGACAGAGGAATTACGCTATTCCCAAGGGTTTGATGGCATCATGCATGGTTGACTTCAGTTAGGACTTCAGTGGCAGAAGTTTGGTGGAGTTAATGAGACAGATAGTGGAGTTGTGTTCTGTTTATTTTAGTTGAAATAGTTGAGATTAGTTTAACTAGCTAATCAATTAGTTATGAGTGGAGTGAATTAAATATTATTTAATTCATTAATTAGTAACTCATTATTCAACTCGAGAACACATCAGTTCACTACAGTGCATGATCAGTTCAGTGGAGACCAGTGAAAGAGGTAGATGAAAGGGTGGAGTTAGCTATCAGTGGCGACATCAGTTGTGCATGAGATTTGCACCACACTTGGAGGCAATTTCCCATGATGATTGCGCTGTCAAGCCAAGGAGATTCGAACCTTGGATCTCTATTTAGACAGGCCATGATTGCGCAATAGAGGTAGGCAATTAGTGGATGTGTTTTGAACCCGTGACTTGTTCAAAACCAAGCTAGTTTGTGTGTAACTTCATGAGATAGTACTGAGTACTTGTGAGGAGTATTGTACTGAGTTTGTTACATGCTTTCTCCATTATAATATACACAATAGCTGTGGGGTTTTCAGCTATAAGATTTCCCCATACATACTGTGTTAATGTGTATGATGATTTTATGTGCTATCGCTTGTTTTATTTCCGCATGTGTGATGATCTGAGTGGAAGAGATTATGTGTTACATATGAATTCGAATTGATATGTGATCAGGATAGTCTCAGTGGATAATTAATCATTATTCAACAAATTTCTACAGTAACTGACCACCCTGAGGTTACCCCCCAGGTGGTAAATGACTACCTTGAGGTTGCCCCCTAGGTGGTAACTTACCACCCTGAGGTTGAGGATTTGGAATAGACATCATAAAGATTTTCTCTACGTTTGATGCTTCAGTTTTAATTCCATTAAGACCAGATGATAATACTTGTTCAATCGGTCGAGGAGCTGCTCCTGAGAAAGTACCAGAGAGAGCCTGATACCCCGAAAGAACAGAAGGACCACCGTGTTAAAATGCTTCCGGTGTTTGGGAAAACATCGATGACTCTCCTGACATGATAGATGAAGGATAATAACCTCTGGGCGTAGGATGAAATGGAATTCGAGGTGGAGAAAAAGCAAGACCCGAGTTTTCTAAAAAAATTGTCAAAGATAAATACCAAGCGTCACTCCTAATAGGGCTGTAGAAAATGGATTCATGCTCCCTAAGATTCAAAGACTGAGGGGATTCGGGAAGAGATACCTCTTCGTCTGGACTGGCAAGTTCTTCAATAGAAATGAGGCTAGATGGAAGATCTTTAGTAACAATATTTCTTACCCTAGGTGAACTAGGATCACTAGAAGTTGGAGTAATAAATCCTGAGGATGTTTCCAAAACCTAAGGTTCAGTGTCAGGCTCGGAAATTTCAGGTTCTTCAGCTAGTTCACTGGAAGGAGAAATACTACCAGTAACTTCATAAACTGAAATCGGCTCTTGAATATGTCCAGTCGTGGGTATTTGATGATCAGGATGAACTATAGATAAACTTCCGAATTTTGTTGATCTAATTCTACCACTACTAGATGATACTAGAGCACGCAGCCCTTCAAGCTAACTTGGTGTATACTCAGGGGGCTTCCCCTAAAGTCTTCGGGATTGTCTCGATAATTCTTCCACGATTAAATATTAATCAATCACACGCAATGAAAGAAAATTTCAATAAAAACACCTAAAGTCTCTAAAGAAGCAAACAACTGAATCACACGCCTAAAAATCTAAGAGTTCAAACCACACACAAACAATAACTTCCTGTACTAAAAACACTAGTTGGTGATGAAATCCAACTTAGTAGAAGTTTAATACAGAAAGGACGGTTGGAATAGTTACCCTGACAACCTGCTTAATGAAACAGACTGGCACAAGTTTCTTCACAAAACCATCTCGAGTGAAGAGAACCCCCAGAGAGTCCAAGTGAGTCTGGTCGACGTCTGCTCCAGGTACAATGAGATCTTTCCTTCACCGTTACCTTAAGAAATAATCTTAAGCTTATGGACACTAAGGTTACCAACAATAACAAATACAACTGGGGGAACAGTCTATGACCTGATTCCACGCGCAAGGGTAGAGTAACAAAGCTCAATCCCCTTGAAGGCTCCTCGACATGGTCAATCCGAGGTTTACCGACAAGTGACCCCAGGCTCCTCGACAATGGTTAATCCGAGGTTTTACCATTTGTAATGTGCGCAGATCTTCTATCTTTCCCAATGAAACAGAATTGATTGTCTCAAAGGTTCAAACATGATCTCGTGATTAAATCCTTTAAGAGAAGCTTCCCAGATTATACCAATTACAATTGGATTTATTTCCTACCACAAGATTTATCTACTTGTTTGTTTTTACTATCTTGGAGAGTTAATTACTCCCTACTCCAAGATACTAGCCTAAGCTTTATTGGTGATAAGAGCCCTAAAAATAGAAAAGATTACTAGTTCAATTTTAATTAAGCGTTGTTTTTGTGGGCCGTTATTTAAGTCAATAGGTATGGAAATGAAAATTTGATGGTGTGAAGACTCGACTTCCAAACACACTAAAAAAAAATGCGCCTAAGATGATAATCAATTTTTTTTTTTTTTTCTTTCAATGAAATTCTAGCTAAAGAAAGAGTTCGAGAATGCAAATTCTTTTAAGAGACAATTCTTTCTTTGAACATGAAGAATAAATGGAAGAAAATCTTTTTGTCTTTTCAATAAGAACTCAAAACGAGGCAAATAATCAATGCTCACAATAAATCCATTTCACTTTCAAGACTCGAAACTACAAAAACAAATTTACTTCAAAAGATATCTACAAGTTCTAAAAGCACTCAAAACTAAGAAAAACTAATTTTGAGATCTACAAACTTTGAAAATATAATTGAATAAAAGCTTTAATTTTTTTTTTTTGAGAATGTTTTACTTAGTTGTTCAGTAAACTAAGGATTCATTTGTCTAGAATAACAAACAAATCAAAAAACATCCAGATATGTTTCCTTTTGTAAAAATGAAATTCAGAACTTATAACAAAGTTTGTTCAAAGATTTGCAAAGAGACAACTAGATCTATTTCTCAAGAAAGGATGGATTTCAAAAGTAAGTCAGACTCATCAAAAAGACAAAAAGACCAGTGTGATCTGAGGTATTTCAAGCTTCCAATCTTTGAGTCACTACAGAGACCAAGTGAAAACCAGTCCAAGTATGCAAAACTTTTATAAAATCACTCAAAACACAAATACTGTTGGAACTCACTCACAAGAGGCTTTTGACAGGAAAAATACAGATCTGGGTAGATACTAGAAATCCTAAATCAAATTAAACATAATCTGGAAGAAGAAATCTGAAGTTTTTCAAAAATTTTAACAGGGTCCGCAGGCCCCATAAGTAACAGGTGCGGTCCCGCACTGGTTACTCAAGGAAAGTGCGAAACTACCTGCACTGTGTAGGAAAACAAAGTGTGGTCCCCAGAAAAGTTCAATAAAAACACAAAAGACTTCAAAATTTTTTAAATAAAAGTAAACTTAAGCTACCCAAGCGAGTATCCATCAATTAAAAACCAGAAAAATCATTTTCTCAAGTCAAAACAAAGGAAAACCAAAAAACAAGAATCCTTCCCTAGTATGGTCGCCAATTTGTTGACCGGATAAATCAATCTTGCGGACAAGATCGATCTCTCTAGTACCAAAAGGTAATCTAGCAACAAACAGCCAAATAAACCTATCTTTCTCTAGACATATGATATTTACAAAAGAATACTATAAAGGTGTTAAGGTCTTACCGTAGATCCAATGCTTGTTCGAAGTAGTTGTCCTCCGGTCACTAGAAGGAGTTATCTTTAAAGACCTGCAGTAAAAAACAAGAAAACATTAAATAGCACCTGTATAGTAAATATTATAAATCATGCCTATCATGGTGATCAAGGAATCCATGAAATAAACAGTTAATTAACAGCTTATTGAGAAAAATGAATTCATTTGTATTAACTTTGAATAAAAGAAAACCTTACAACCTTAGCCTTGATGTTGAGCAGGCCTTCCTGGGGTTCGAAGCAGAAATATCCTCTACTCTGACAAGCCTTGCACTCTTCCAACTGAGACAGATAGAGGTATGTGATCGTTCCTCACAAAATCTCAGTTAAATGAGTCTGAATCCCAACAGCACTTTACCTCAAATAATTCTAAAGCTTGAACTCCCCTTGAGGCTACCCAAGGCCTCTTTTTATAGTGCAAAAAAGGAGTTTATAGTTCCAATTATGAAGGGATAAATTCCTCCTTCAAAGGGATAGGCTCCTCACATCAAGGGGTTAGCTCCTTAAGGCAAGGGATACATGAACCTCAAAAGAGCGGTTCTGCCACCGCAAGATTCTTTCCAGAGGCTTCTAGAAATGACTAAAAGTGAGCTTTTTGAGTTTACTTGCGCCTTTTTGATCTTTTACAGGGGTCCGCACCCTTAACACAAAAAAATTGCGTTCAGGTATGCAGGAGTCATGAACATTAGGTGCGGGACCGTAGGCAAGACAAATAGAAAGTGCGATACCAGAGTTAAAGAGATTTTTGAGAATTTTTCTCTTATTTTTAAGACTTGACATGAGAAATTGATGTGTTAGTCTTGCAAAGGAGGAAGTATGAGTGATGATGAGCTCATATAGATAACATAATGTCAAGATGACAATTTTCAGTGCAACACGGTGCGTTTGTGTGATACTGTGTATCGGGGTGTTTATGTATCGATAAGCACCGGTGCATTTGTACGATCCATGTGCACCGCATGAATATCGATACCAATTATAAATCTCGGTGCCTTTCTGTGATATGGCGCACCGGTGCATCATAGAGGTATACGCACTAGTGCATTGATACGACCTACGGGCACCGCTCAAATCCCAAGACCAATTAGAACGACCCCGTGCGTTGTATCACCAACACTACACCCGGTGCTGTTTTATACCTTAATGGCCCAGTGCATTCTCCTTCGATTATCCCAGGGCGCCTTCTAAATGTATGCACTGGTGCGTTAAAGCCAGAGTAGTGCACCGATGAAAAGACAACCATAATAACCTCCGACCACCCATATTCTTTTAGTTGTGTTGAATTTCCGTTAAAAGCTCGGCCAAAACCTCCATTCCCAGAAACGTATGTGGTAGCATATGTTTTTTTGACAATTTTGGCCAATTTTATAACACTAAAAACCTCCTTTATAACCTCTGCTAGAGGGTGTTTTCCTTGTAGTGTACCATCACAACCTCATACTGTTTCATAAATCCAATCCCCAATACTACTTCATAGTCATCCATTCACACAATCTTGAAGTCAACCTTTACATGTCACTCACAAATGTGCACCTCCATATTCTCTGCCATGCCAATAATTTGATCTGGTGGAGAGTTTGCTACTTTCAAGCGAGCTTGATTTGGAGAAAAAATCAACCCAATATTCCTTGTTGCTTCTTCCTTGATGAAGTTATGAGTTGCACCCCTATCCACGATTGTGAGAAATGTTCCTTGCCCAATATGCATGTCTACATACTCCAATTTGTTCCTCTCGGGATCACGCCTCGGGACAACTTCCACAACTAATGCAGGTCCCAATACCTGCATCATCCCAACCGCTGGTTCCTCTTTTATCTTCTTTGCATCAAATTGTGTTGTTGTTGCCACTACCGGTCTAGAAGGACAATTCCTCACTATGTGGTCTTCTCTGCACAACCAAAATTTTATAGGTTTCTTCGTCTTCGACTTGCCACTCGATCTCGAATGTTCCTCGTTTTTAGTATTTTCTTTTGGTTTATCATAATTATTCTTATTCTCTTCAGTCCCTTCATCAAAATGGTCTATCAAAATATTAACTATAGAAAATGATTCTTCCAGTGTCTTGATATTTTTCCTCTTCACCTCATCGTGTGCCCAAGGTTTCAATCCAATAATGAAGTTGAAAAACTTTTCTCTGTCCTCCATATCAGGTAATTCCAAGATCAGACTCAAGAAATCACATTGATATTCATAAAGACTCCCTATTTTATTAATATATTTGTTCTTCGTTCTCACATCCTAGGTATCATCTTGTGGGCTAAAATGAGTTTGCATAGCTTCCTTCATTTCCTGCCAAGTAGAGATGTCATCAACATCACCATATGCAATTTAGTCTGCTTTCCTTCTCCACCACATCTTGTCATCCTTTGTAAGGAATTGAGAAACTACTTTCACCTTGGCTTATTCATTATGAATCCCTGAGCGTTCCAAGTATTGCTCCATATCCCATAAGAAATTCCCAAGTTCCTTTGCACTCCTTATCCCATCATAAGATTTAGGTTCTTTGATTTTCAATGAGTAGTCCCTCCAACTAGTCCTTGCCCAATTTCTTTATTCAAGATAGAAATCTCGTTTCGATCCCCATCAAGACTTTTCTACAGCTTCGTGATCTCATCCAAGCCTTGATCCTTTGTTGTTTCAAAATCCTTAACTTCCTTCGTTGTTTGCCCATACTGCCACTTTCTGTACTCATATCATACCTTGAGTTCCTCATGAGACTCTACTAAGTTTGTGAACTTATCTCTAAGTTCAACATTCTTGGATTTTAATGAGTCGATCTCTGAAGACATTTCATCCCTATGGTCCAACACTTTATCCATGAAAATTTTCTTGGGGTTCATGTTAGATTCACCTGTAACCTGAGGTTCTTCCACATTTTCCACCATTAGTTTTTCCTTTGAACGTATCACGACCATACACTATATCGTTCGACTTTGGCTTTGCAAAGCTTCCCCTGTTAAACTCCCTAATGTCACACTGCACCCAACTACACAATGCCCAAGCTTCAATACCTATTGCAACCACTGCATGTTGTATTATTGCTTCATGTCAAAGCCCCCTTTCTACAAAAATAGGCTTTGATACCAATTGTCACACCCGTATGCTAATGGTTTCCTCCAACCAAATCAGAGATGGGTGTGGCACCGTCAAAATATTTCTTTTCATCAATACTAAATTTCAGATACTACACCTTAACCAACACTTAGCCAATTTTATCACAAATGTTATCATGCATAGAATTTTTTTTTATATTACCATTATCATTTAATATTTCATACACAAAGGATATAACATAAATAAATCAAGTGCACATAATCATAAATGAGAGGGGAAACTCCCGGAATAGTCTTCCCACTCTATTAGTTGGTAATCTACATCAATTTACAATTCTTTACAAATTTTCCAATTTTGTGTAGCCTTTGAATGACCTACACTGTTGTTCATAAAATGGTGCAACACTCGTGCACTCTACTCAACTATCGTGCAACTATGCATAGTTCTTTGTCGCGTTGGCGCATACCCTGCACAACACATCTGAACTTCACTGAAATCGTTCAACACTGGTCCCTTCACTGTTCAGTCGCGACCCTTTCGTATTACAGTCTGCCCACACGCTGTGTGATTATGCTAGTGTTATAGTGGCATGTACATACTTTTATGCTCGTGGTTCTATCATGAATGACCAAGCGACCCACTTGAAAGTGTGTCACAATGACATTGTTCGCCTGCCTCCACCGAATTAATGCAACCTAACACGCTCATTTGACTCGCCTATAGCGGTACTTTAGTTCGGCACCCGAATACCTAGCCCATCACACTCTCGGCCCGCCTGTAGTAGCACTGTAGTTCGACACCCGAATGCCCAACCCGTCATGCTCCCGACCCCGTGGTTCTGTGTGGAAACCCAAAGCACACTTACAAAAATAGTCTCAGTCCTACGCCTGCACCGCGCCCATATGCCTCGATTTCTCCTTCTCTAAGTCTACGGTTCTCTTTTTTTTATTGTTTGTTGTAGAAAATTATTTCCATATCCACCCACACGACCTCCATATATATATGAGATGTGTGGGGTTCATTAACTTGAACAGTGGCATCCCTTGACCTTATTCAAGGTCACCCTTTTCATGCCCCTATACCTTGGTAGTCTTTCCATCACGCTATAGACGAGTGCGTCACTACCTTGTTTTTCTTTTTTCAAGTACTCCACAAGTAGACTATGCCTTTAACAACACTATCTTAATTAGTTAATCACAATGTTCTTTCAATATGCGGAAAACATAAACATAATCATCATGTCCACATGTATGCCCATACATACAAGGGAGGGGCAACTCCCTGTTAATAAGTCTACTCGATAATATGTTTCATAAAGTATAAAATACAATACAAAGTCCAATCCAGCAAAATCCTCTTTTTCTCCTTGGCAAGGTTAGTTTACCTCTTGACCAATTTCCAACACTTGTCAATCATCAAACTAGCCCAAAACATTCATTTACAACATTGATTTCAACTTCAGGAATTTCTGCACAATTATGCCCTAGTGTCGTGCTACCGAGTCTCTTGGGTCACCCCCGGTCAGCTTCTGCCTATGACGTTCACGTGATTTCCAAGCTCACCGAGTGTCCAAACTGATTCTTTGCACTGTGGTTTGCTTCGACCAAACAATACACACCTGCTACACTTTTTCGCACTTAATTCCGACCAACGATCGTTTTAGAATGAGGTCTGAACTCACGTTTAGCCTACTGCATGCCCTGCCTGACTCCATCTACACTACGGATGCCTTGCGGTACAGTTTCGAACGCTGTTCCTGCACTTTTTGCCCGACTTGACCTGACGCCCTAGGTTCTGCCCGACTTGACCTGTGGTGCAGACACACTGCGGTACTGTTCAACACGCTATCTCTGCACGTGTTGCCTGACTCGACCAATGCCCTCACTTCTACATTCACTACTCGACCTGACGCCTAGAAATTTTTCACACTGCTGCGTTCAGCCTGCTCGTCATCGTGTTGGCTTCCGCCAATGATTTTTTGGCAAGCTCGTGGTGCTGTCCAATTCCTTCGCTCGAATGTCTTCTATGCTTGGTTTCTTGGATGGATTTCACAACTCATCGCTCCTTATTTTTATACAATTGACCATGTAATGGTGTGATTCACTCGGCGGGCCCGAGTCGACCCACCCGACCTCCATTTGGCTATTCACCTGCTATGTGTAATGTCAGCCTCCGCCCAATACGTTGGCCACCACCGTGGGTATGGTGCGACGTTTCCGCTATAACGTCACTCGGCCAACGACCCCCGCCAGTTATACTATGATGATGCCCTCGCTATGTCGCTCGGTCACTTCCCATGTTTTTTCATCGTCACACGCCCACACTCATGCAGTTACGGTGTGACGATACGCCCGTAACGTCGCATGGTGCCCAAACATTGTCCAAACAGCTGGTGGGTGCGCACATCACTGTGAACGCGCCTCATGAAGCTGGGGCCTTACATCCTCCACCACTTCAAAGCGTTGTCGTCCCTTGACAACATCATCCCATCGTCAGATGATCTATCGTTGCAACTCCATGTGTGAAATATTGTTGCGCGATCTATTGTCACATCCATGTGCACAATATCGTCGCAAAGTGTTGATGAATCCAACATCTCCAAATGTGTTCATGTATCCAACTCTGCTATAAATATATATGAATAGAATCCATATGTGAATACCCTTGATCTGCTACAAGCCTCGGTCATATCTCCAATTCTGCAAGAAATCATGCGCTGGTACCCCTCACGATGGTGACAAGTTGGGTAGCTAATCCAACCGAACATCTCGTCTACAAGAACATATTCTTCTTCATCATCATGACTGCCAAAACATCTTACTATCAAGTGCCCATATCTCTCTATAGCCTGCTCATAAAATTGGGTCTTCATTATCCCGAGCAGATGACAATGAGCCTCATCCCCCATGAATAGTATAAAAGGAGGGGGGAGTGGAGGCCGAAGGCCTTCCCTCTTCCTCATGTATCAAATCCAGCCACCTGTTTGGGTCTTCCACTTCCAACTTCATCATGTATGCTTCCCGAATTTCTCCATGAATCCCTGGAATATCATCTACCTTTGCTTCCATTACCTCAAGTCTTCTTGTCACATCCAAGAGACTGTTGGACAATGCCATGATCACTTATGCTTGCTCCCAAAGTTTGTCTTCTGTGATGGCCAATCTTCCTTGGAGTTCATCATTCTGTTTTGTGTCTTCCACACTCATAGATGTTAGTTTACAATGGGCTACATCTCCCCCTATGGTTGGAATACCAATAGGATGGTCCTCTCTTCCATCATAAATATAAAAATTCCTCATGTGAGGAACCACCACAACTTCAAATTCTTTGAATAATTCCATGCCTAACACAACTTCATAATCATCAATATTCACAATCATGAAGTCAACATCCCCATGTCAACTTCCTATTTCAATTGGTGTCTTTTATGAAACTCTAATTACATAATCCGGAGGTAAATTCACTGCTTTCAACTGAGCTTAGATTGGTTTGAACCTAAATCCAACTTTCTTAGCAGTATCCTCTCCAATGAAGTCGTGGGTAGCACCAGTGTCCACCTTGGTAACAAGTGTGCCCTTAACAATATTCATGTAAAAAAACTCAAGGTTGTTCATTTTAGGGTCCCTTCTTGGGATAACTTCATAAGCTATTGCAGCACTCAAAACCTGCATCATCCCAACTATTGGTTCCTTCTTCTTCTCTGCTTGTACTATCGCATCCAACTTCGATCTTTAAGGAAAACTGTTACCGTATGTTCATCAGCACAAATCCAACACTTCAAGGGCTTCCTTGTCTTCGAATTTGCATGTGCATTGTTAGAATTAGTAGCTTCTTCGGTGCATCATCTTTTTTCTAAAAATTATTTTTCTTATTCTTCTCAGTCCCCTCATCATAATGTTTAATAAGTCTATCCAACGTAGCAAAGGATTCCTCCAATGTCTTGGGTGATTTCATTCTCACCTCATCTCGAGCCCAAGATTTCAACCCAATAGTAAAGTTGAATACCTTATCCCTCTCGATCATGTGAGGTAGCTCTAGAATAGGACTCTGAAATTGACTTTGATATCGTTGGAGATTCCTTGTCTGCTTAATATAACTAGTGACAGATATCACATCCCAGGTTTCATCTTGTGGACTAAAGTGAACCTGCAAAGCCTCTTTTAGTTCATTCCAAGTTGTAATGTCAGACCCTGCACCTTATGCCATCTGATCATGTTTCCTTCTCCACCAAATCTTAGCATCTCCTGCAAGGAATTATGCCACAATATTCACCTTAGCATCCTCATGAGGAATGGCTAACCGGTCCAAGTATTGTTCCATATCCCATAAGAAGTTTCCAAGATTTTTTGAATTCCTTGTTCCATCATATGCATCTGGTTCTTTCACCTTAATGTGGGCCGATCCCCCAGATGATCCTTGGCCCATGGCCCTTTTCAACAAGACTATTTCACATTCCAAATCCGTGATCTTTGTAAGGGATTTGGCAAGCTCATTCACAACCCGATCCTTGGATTAGTCCATGTATTCAAGTTTCTTCAAAGATTCACAAAGATGCCATTATGTGTACAAAGAACGTGTTACCATCGTGTCAAGATTGGATTTCCACTTTTCTGTCTGTTCTTTGAATGCCATATTCCATTCCCAAAGGTATTCATGATCTTCTCTAAGGTCCATGAACATATTATTCAGTCTTTCCATGTTCTGAACAATCTTCCCAAAGAAGTAATCTTGAGGAAGTACTTGGGCTTCCTCAATTACTTGAGGTTCTTCCACAACACCTTCCATTTGTCTTGCTTGAGAATGAGTCAAGACCATGTACAAACCCTGTCCAACTGTAGCCCTTAATAGCTTCTGTCAAAATCCCCAATAATACAACTCCAGCTTCAACAACACTTGCAATCCTGCACTTGTGTCCCTACCTTCTTCAATAATCAAAAGCCCCAAATATGGTAGCTCTGATACCAACTATCATGCCCTATATGTTGGTAGTCTTTCAACCATTCTATAGATGGGTGCAACACTGATCCAAATTTATGCAGGAACACAACATAATACACATGTAACCATAAATACAAATATGCAGTGGAAATAAAACTTCATTTCATTAATATCAAAGAACTGAAATTTGATTACAGACAGAATAGAAATAAACTAGCTAGGGTGGTGGTAGCTTATCTCTAAGAAAAGTTGTGGTGGCTACAGGCCTCTGAACTGAGTTACAATGAGGCTCGAGGGCCTATTTATTATTTAGAAATAATGGAAAACCATAAACATCCAAAAACCTAACCCTAGAAGATGAAGCGCCAAAACTATGGGCCCCGTTTGGGTAAACTGGAGTTTCAACTTCTCGAGCACGTAATTTTGGCATACTATCTCCATATGACGTGCACCATACCTCATTAGAAAGATCTATCTGAGGACTACAAATTTTGATGTGAAAAACATAGTTGATGTCACTCTTGGTTTTCCCAAAAAAACGTCGTTTAGGGCCTCAAAATGACTCCTGAAGTTCACGACTCGAAAAACCACCAAAAAATAGTAAGTTGTACTGAAACTGAAAAAATGAAAGAGGCAATGGTGGGGCCCCAAGTGGAATAGGTGGGTAGCCACCAATATCCATCTGGATCATTATTTCCCCTTAGGAAGCAATGGTCCCCATTGCGTTGACTTCGTCCATGAGATGAGGAAACTTCTGCTGAACTTGGTCCCTGGTGAACCACTTGCCTTGGTGTAGGAGTTGGCCAGATTTGACAACACGATATAGTTGGATCTTCTGTTGGCGAGTGTTCTTGATTAGCATGTCCATAATACAATCTGTGGTGGCCTATTCCATGAAGTTTGGGTTTAACTCTGTTGTTGTGAGTTGTTCTGCAATGTCATAGGTGTCTAGTAGAGGTGGGAAGTAGGGATGAAGGCGGTCCACATTGAATACTGGGTGCAGGCCAAGGAATGGTGGAATAATGAGCTTGAAGGCATTGTTTCCTACAACCTTGGTGATGGTGTATGACCCATATCAGAGTGGGCAAAGCTTGCGGTCGGGTCCAATGAGGCACTCCTTCTGCAAATGTAGCCACACTTTGTCACCCACCTGGAAGTTGTGTGGTACCCGATGTTGATCATGTCGTTGCTTGTATTTAGCATTGGCTCTATCCAATATGTCATGAACTTGTTGGAAGATGTGTTGAATGTGCTTGATGAATCTATTCACTTTGTCAGCTTCAGACTGGACATGAGCCAAATCAGCTTGAGTAGCCGCAAATGGCATGGCTACGTCAATGGGACATAGTGGCTGGAATCCCAAGCTCACCTGAAAGGGGCCTTGGCCAGTTGAGCTGTGGAGATCCGATTATAACTGTGTTGTACATAGGGGAGGCTCTCATCCCATGTGATGGATTCTTTGAATTGCACATGTGCAGAATGTGTATAATCATCCTGTTGACGACCTCTATCTGGACATCAGTTTGGGGATGGAAAGCTGTGGACTTGGTGAGCTTGGTGTCCAACATTGACCAGAGGCTGGACCAAAATGTGCTGAGGAACTTTCTATCGCGATCTGATATGATAGACTGTGGGATCCCAAAGTGCACCCACACTCGTTCAAAGAAGAGTTGAGCAGTGGATTCTCTTGTGATATTCTTCTTGCAGGCTGCCATAATGGCCATATTCAAGAATCTGTCAACGACTACGAAAGCACACTCGTTTCCATGCTTAGTAGAAGGAAGGCCTGACATGAAATCCATGGAGATGGATTCCCAAGGTTGACTAGGGGTAGGTAGAGGAGTATAGAGGCCTTGCTTCTTGATGTTTGGTTTGACAATGGTGCAAGCAGTGCAAGATCTGATGTACTTCCCGACATCCTGTTGAAGGTTCGGCCAATAGAAATACTTCTGCAGTACTACCACTGTTTTCTCGACCCTGAAATTCCCAGCGACTCGACTGTAATGTGCTTCCCATATCATCTTCGCACGCTTGCTTGAAGGAACAGAAAGGTGTCCCAAGTGACATAACAGTGCATCTTGGAGGTGAAAATTTGGAACTTGCGTACCCCCCAAGAGTGCCTTGTATGTGTGGCCAAATTCTAGATCGTTGTTGTAGAGAAGTGGACAATTAGAAGTCTTGTGCCCACAAGAGTTGAGAACGGTGGTTAGTAACATGATCGGTGGTCGGTTGAGACAGCCTGCAACATTATTGGTGCTACCCTTCTTGTACTTGATGTTCAAATGAAACTGTTGCAGATATGTGGACCACTTATGATGGCGATCGTTCTGCAACTTCCCTTGTGTCTGTATGAACTGCAGGGGTCGGTGGTCTATGTGGATGATTGTTTCCTTCCCCAAAATGTAATGCTTCCATTGTCGAAAAGCCTACATAATGAAATACATTTCTTTTTCATAAGTGGGATAATTGCAAACTGTTTCAGACAATGTATCACTGTGATATGCCACTGGATGCCCTTGTTGAGCAAGAACTACCCCACTAGCATAGTTAGAGGCATGTGTCTCGATCTCAAATGATTTTTGAAATTTTGGTAATGTGAGAAATGGGTAGAACAGAGGCGATGTTTCAATTCTATGAATGCCTTTTGTTGATATTCCGACCAAAATAAATTTTCTCTCGCTCCTCCCTTGGTGACTTGACTCAAGGGCCAAGTGATATGTGAGAATCCCAACACGAACCTGTGGTAGAAATTGGCAAGACCCAGAAAGTTGCGAAGCTCTGTTAGGGTGGTGGGGGCTGGCCAATCTCGAATGACTTGGATCTTGGTTGGATACACATACACCCCCCTTTCATCAATAATGTATCCCAGATATTGAACCTGGGTCATGCTAAAATTGCACTTCTCCAAATTGGCACACAAATTGTGTTGCCGTAGTGTTTGGAGGAATTGTCGGATGTGGTGGAGGTGCTCTTCCCAAGTCTGGCTAAAAATCAGAATGTCATCAAAGCATACCACTAAAAATGAGTTGGTGAATGGCCTCAAGATGTGATCCATCAACCTCATGAAGGTTGCAGGAGCATTCGTCAAACCCGAAAGGCATGACCAACCATTCAAAAAGGCCCTCCTTAGCTTTGAAGGCAGTCTTCCACACATCAGAGGGTTCGATGGGTACCTGGTGATACCTAGACTTCAAGTCGATCTTGCTGAAATATTTTTCCCATTTGAGTTGGTATAGAAGGTCATCAATCTATGGGATCAGGTACCTATTCTAGATAGTGATCTTGTTCAGTGCCCGATATTCAATACATAGTCTCCAAGTCCCATCCTTCTTCTGAACTAACATGATTGGGTTCCCATAGGGCGATGAACTCTGCCGGATGTGGCCTTTTTGCAGTAGCTCCTGAATCTACCTCTTAATATCATCATTCTCCAGAACAGAGTGCCGATAGATCGGTCCATTCGGTAGCAGCGCACCTGGGGTCAGATCAATGGGGTGCTTGACCTGACAGTGTAGAGGCACCCCTGTGGGTGAGGTGAAAATGTCCCCATACTCCTCCACAACCTTGTCCATTTTTTGTTGTCATGCAGAGTAGCCATGTCTGGAGGTCGTAGCCACAATATTCTTCTTGCCCTTGGGGTGGATTATCAGGAAAACAAATTTCCTGGTTTGGGAAATGAGCTTACTGCATTGTTTTGTAGTAACTAAAGAGATAGTGGTAGGCGACGGTACCTCTGGTATCCTGTACAAATTATTTCCCAAAGTAACAATAACAACGTGAGGCCATGAATCACACAACATGTTGCTTCCACTAGTATGGTTGGCCTAATAATATATCAGAAACATCAAAAGGAGAAATGTCAGATAGTACCTCATCCATGAAGGGCTTGATGTTATAGGGAAGGCGACATTGTTGGCTGACATGGAGATCCCGTCCTTGGTGAAGCCACCCGATGGTGTATGGCTGTGGGTACGGTGTGGTCAAAAAGCCTAAACGCTTCATGACATCTGCTGAAATGAGGTTCTTTTGGCTCCCATTGTCGAAAATGAACTGTAGCGGGGAACCCTTTACCCATATCTGAGAGTGGAAGAGACACTCAGCCTCCTCTAGATCTTTCGGTTCCTCCTTTTGGATCTTCACAGTGGCAACAATGGCATTGGGCTTCGCATAAATAATCTGTTTCCATTTTTCATTCCCCTTGTCAGGCTCTGATTCAAAGTTGGAGCATGCATCTGATTCAGAAGCCCTCATCTCGGCCTTGAGCGACTACTTTGCCCGACACTCACTTGTGTTGTGAGTGGAGCTCTTATGGAACTCACACCAGTTTCCTGTGTCCTTCTTTGGCTTCACGGTGTTGTTCTTTTCTTGTGGCTTTGGCAGGTTGTCTCGGGCCGCCATGCCTTGGATTTGTCCTTTGATCTGTAGTTTGGGGGCACCTTTCGCTTGCTTTTGATTCGTAGATCTAAAGTATCACTTCTTCTGCTTGACTTTCTGCTCAATCTTGGCAACATATCGGTATGCCGTACCAAGCAAGGATATGCCGAGGAACTCAATTTCCTTTTGAATGTATCTGTACAGACAACTGTGATACTTTAGCACCAAATGTTTCTCCGAATCTTTGATACCCAACTTTATGCGCAGGGTATGGAACAGATTCGTCAGCTCATGCACATATTGATCCCTTTTTTTCCGTAACGTGGTCCATTGTATGTACTTGTCCTCATAGCTCCCCACGAGATAGTGTTTACCAGATAAATAAATCTTGCGGATAAGATCGATCTCCCTAGTACCAAAAGGTAATCTAGCAACAAACAGCCAAACAAACCTATCTTTCTCTAGACATATGCGATTTACAAAAGAATACTATAAAGGTGTTAAGGTATTACCATAGATCCAATGCTTGTTCGAAGTAGTTTTCCTTCGGTCACTTGAAGGAGTTATCTTTAAAGACCTGCAGTCACAAACAAGAAAACATTAAATAGCACCTGCATAGTAAATATTATAAATCATGCCTATCATGGTGATCAAGGAATCCATGAAATAAACAGTTAATTAACAGCTTATTGAGAAAAATGAATTCATTTGTATTAAATTTGAATGAAAGAAAACCTTACAACCTTAGCCTTGATGTTGAACAGGCCTTCCCGGGGTCCAAAGCAGGAATCTCCTCTACTCTGACAAGCCTTGCACTCTTCCAACTGAGACAGATAGAGGTATGTGATATTTCCTTACAAAATCTTAGTTAAATGAGTCTGAATCCCAACAACACTTTACCTCAAATAATTCTAAAGCTTTAACCCCCTTTGAGGCTACCCAAGGCCTCTTTTTATAGTGCAAAAGAGGAGGTTTCAGTTCCAACTATGAAGGGATAGAATCCTCCTTCAAAGGGATAAGCTCCTCACATCAAGGGGTTAGCTCCTTAAGGAATGGGATGCATGAATTTAAAAAGAGCGAACTTGCCACCGCAAGTTTCCTTCCAGAAGCTTCTAGAAATGACTGAAAGTGAGCTTCTGGATTTACTTTGCGCCTTTTTAATATTTTACGGGGGTCCGCACTTTTAACACAGAGAAAGTGCGTTCAGGTACGCAGGAAGAATTAGGTGCGGGACCGCAGGTAAGACAAAGAGAAAGTGCGATAACAGAGTTTTGGAGACTTTTGAGAGATTTTCTCTTATTTTTAAGGCTTGACATGAGGAACTGATGTGTTAGACTTGCAAAGGAAGAAGTATGGGTGATAATGAGCTCATACAGATAGCAAAATGTCAAGATGACAATTTTCAGTGCAACATATTTCCCCCTAAAGTGCGAAGTCTATAATAGATGAAGATAGAGTCTGTCATGTATGAAGAGTGAAGTACTTTATCATTTCAAATATCATCCTGTGGACACCTCAGTCGGAACCTGTAAAAACATTCAATGCAAAATATATATATGTAGATATATCATCGCTGAGGTAGGCATTCCCATACTTAGATCAAAACTAACTAGAAAACTGATTTAAACTGTTCTGATACAGGAATGATTTTCAATACATCAACAGTATAAACATGTGTAGACATAGTATGGACGCAGCCATCTATTTATGAATAGTCCACTGTATAAATGAATAACAAAATTCCTTGCAGCCTGGATGGTAGAAACTAGATCCAGGGTCTTGATTTCCGTTTCTCGAACCAGTACGATTCTATCCATGTGAATAAATGTGTTGAAGTTGAACATGGTAGAAACCACTTGATTACCAGTCAATAATGTAGACTGTTAACAAGTGTGAGAGTAACCATCAGTAATGTCAATGGCCCTCAAAGTACTCAGTACAATCCATGAAATGTGAATGAATGAGCTGAAGTCGAACATGTCATGGAATCATTCGATCGAAGGTCAATGATGCAACCTATCTTCGAAGGCAAGAAACTTGCCATTGAGGCATGCAGATTTCAAGGCACTGATGATTTCTAGATCAAATTCCTAGATAACGAGCTGTCGTCGATAGAAAGTGATCCGTCGTAGGCAAGCCCACAACACGAAATCATAGATCAAGTTTTAAAGAAATATATTGGCAAGGACTGACTCAAGGATGGTCTAAATGGAAGACAAATATTTTGCAGATGAATGGTTTGTTTGAACTGTCCTCTTGAACACATAACGACACTGCAGATGGCTTGGTGACAATTGACCCAAAGCTAATACCCAGAAACCGGTTGAAGACTTTCAATATGGTTTGATTAAATATTAGGCAAGGATTTTCCCAACCCAGGTGAACAAAAGTTTCGTGTTCAATAGTGGTTAACAGTTTTCCGAATAATAAAAATGTAACAAACATGTTCATTTTTCTCTATTTTCCCCCACCATTTCTGGCAAGTACCTCTTTATTTTTGACAAGCTTGAGGAGGATAACATTTGCTTGTTTATAAGGTCATCCTTTAGATGAGTCCAACTTAGTTTAAGATTCGAATCCTAAGAAGGAGTGGTTCGTTCTTGTTTAAAATTGAACAGGTCCTTTACTGTTAAATTTTAACGAGTCCAGTATAGGAGAAACTCGGTGTTTTTCAATTTTAGGGAGTCAGAAGAAAAAACTTAAGAAAACTCCATGGGTGTACTTTTTCGTAAATTTAGTCTCTCAAGCCCAAAAAAGGATAATGTGGGAGAGAACTCTGTTGACCGTAATTAGTCAACGTATACCTTTTTCATAAATAGTCCATTTCAGTCTGTAAAAGGGGTAAACTTATACTGAAAGGACGATCATTTATTTTAACGAGTTCGAATAATCAAGTGCTCGGCAATATTTTCAATTTTAGAGAGTTTGAAAAGAGCTTTAAAGGAGGACTCCAAGTTTTCACTTTTTCGTAAATTTTTGAAAGAGTCCGAAAAAGTGATATAAGTATGCTCTTTGTTGAAAAACGATCAATTTTCCAGAAAAAATCCAATTTTCTGCACAAAAACTCGAAACATTACACATACCTATTTAAGATAAATAAAAATGTTTTCAAAAATTACTTTTTAAAGTGAAAATTAAAAAAATTAAAAATTCTAAGTATGAGGGGTTTTGCGCAGTGAATTATATTAGATATCATTTTTGGGATTCAACTGCGTTAATTTAGTCATTCATCTATGACCATTTCTTGGTCATAGATGAATAATTAAATTAACTCAGTTGAATCCCAAAAATGATATCTAATAAATTAAAAATTCATTTATTCGAAAAAACTTATAAAAAGGGCTTTTCTAACTTCATTTTTACCATTTGAGTTTAGGGTGAAAAGTGAGAGCTTTTGGGTAAAAAAGTTCCTGTGAATATTCTAGAAAATCTGTCCAGTGAAATCGAGAATCGTCAGCTCTAGGTAATCCACATCCTCCTTCTCTTGTATTTCATCCATTTAAATTTCATTTTTAGGCTTTAAATTTCATTTTTTAAGGAAAAATAGGTTGAAAAAATCGCTTGCAGGGGTCCGCAGGTGCAACACGCGGGCCCTGCGGACCCAAACTTTTTTCTACATAGAAAAAAAGTCCTGGGTTCGCACCTGTTTCACAGCTCTTATGCGTACCTATGCACTGTGTATGAAAATAGGGTGCGGACCCCGCGCAATGAAATTTCAAACTTAAATTTTTCAAATTCCACCCAAAATTTTTCAAACAAGATTGTTCTAATATGTCTTTTTAGGATATTCAAAATGCTTATTTAGAGAGAACGCGAGCATGAGGACGTAGATGACGCTGCAATGAATCATTTGCCTACAATTTAGGCATTGAGAGCATGCGGTTTATACAACTTCTGGGCCATTCAGGGCATGAGGGCATAGGTAGACCTCCTGACGTGGCTAGTGAACAGATGGAACATACAGGACCAGTGCTTTGTTATTGGTGGCCATCGGCTCAAAATTGAGTTGGAGGATATATATTTTTTAACTAGTTTGTCCAAGAGGGGCGAACAAATTTCTCTGTTTGGGACTAGGCCAGGTGGCCAGTCTGTTGCTAGTCTTCGACTAGAGTTTTACGATGATCAGGCAGACCCCAATGACAAACGGATTGATATAAAAAATATCATCCATTCGGAGCTTAAATTCGTTTCGTTTACTGCTACCAGACTATGCAGGAGTGCAGCATTTCATGTGGCTACCAGTTCCCAGATGCGCATTGCAGTAGACTATTTTTAAGGCACTATTTTCAACTGGTGCGAAGCTGTGTTGGCCAATGTGAAAGGCCAACTAACCAGAGCAAAGAATGGAAAGCTAAACAACTTTGGATATGGATCCGTTGTAGTCACCTTTGCTCTAAAGAGGATCCCCATGTTAGCTCCGCAACACATTCCTGTCGATGCTGGTTGACCTCGAGAACCTAGGATGGTTCGTTGGGTTGCTTTGATGGCCCGTCACGCTAAGGGCATTGAGGTTGTTCGATTTCCTTATACATATTTTTGTTGGTTGGAATACCAAATTTTTGTTATAGAGGACTTTCCATACGCCGGGATGGACTTCGCTGGCGACTGAGAGATGGCTCTCCCAGCAAGAGAACAGTGGGATGATTCAGGTAAAAATAATTTTCAACAATTTCTAAGTTCTATTTTTTTTTTTTTGTATTTTAATCGTCCCAAAACTAATATTCAAAATTTTAAATGTAGATGTGGGCCCACAACGACCAGCCACTCTCCAGCCTTATGAGAGGAGACACCCAGCTATAGCAGCACCAGCCCCACAGGGCCAATCAGTAGAGATCCTGACCGACCTGGAGCATCATCTAGAGCGCTTGACACTAGATATTCCAGAGACCAATATAGATGATATTCCACTTAGGTTACAGAGATAGGTGATTGGTGTCCCAAGACCTTTTAGGAGGTTCCTGTGTAGGGTGGCTCAAGCAGTGGTTTCTTATCGTGATCATCACCAGGGATAGGATGATCGATTTGTAGACTCATAACATTTTTGACCTTTTGTATTATCATTTTTGCCGATCATAAGGTGTTTTTCAACCTATGACCGAAGACGATGTATATTTTGAAAAAAAATTTATGCTATGATATATCACTATTACCGGCTATCTGTGTACATGTTATCGAATGTTGTTTAATTTACTATTTTGATTATTGCAAATGTCTATTTATTATACTAGAAGCAACTGCATCTGCTAAAGTATTTAAATGTCTTGGGATATGCTGATATTCAATGTAATCAAATTCACGTTCCAAGAGACGAACTCTCAAAAATAACCGTAATAACACTAGATTTCTAATGGCATAAACCCTGTTAAGCTATAATACAACAAGTTCAGAATCCAACCTAACAATCAAACTCCGAATTCCAAACGATATGGATTCAGATAATAACTCAATCACTGCACTATACTCTGCAATGTTATTCGTTGTTTGACCAAGGCTTACCCCATGCATAGACACTAACTTGTTAGTTGGTGAATAGATAACCCAAGTTGCAGAAGAAATGTTCCGTGTACTACGACAAGCACCATGAACAAAACCAATGTATGTCTGAAGAGACGTCGACATCTTCAATATCAAGAGTAAAACTCAGATAAGTAGGGATAGTGATAAGAGCACACTCTAAACTAGGCATGCTTTTCTAATCTAAAACACACCAGCAGTAAAGAAACTTTTAGAAGAGAGGAATAACCTGTTTCTGAGTTTTTTTTTTTTAACTCAGAAACAGGTTATTCCTCTCTTCTAAAATATTTTTCACCTGTATGGATTCTCTTTTTAAAAAAAGTAAAGAAACTTAATCTAATAAAATCTCCACTCGAAATTCAAGCATAATATCTCTTCAGATAAAGCCCATTTCTGGGTTTATCTAAAGAGACTCCGTCAAAATCTATCAACTCATAGGCCCCTTTTGCCAACTTTCGTTTAACAATGAAAGGACCATGCCACATAGGCACAAATTTTCCAGCCCCTAGCTTATCGTTGGCTTGATCGTACACTAAAACTAAGTCTCCTTCTGAAAAATTGCGAGGTGTAACATTTCTATTGTACTGAGCTTTTATTCGTTTGACATGAGCTTTGTTTTCTAATGCAGCATTTCATCGATTCTCATCTAGCTGAGCCAAGTACAAAAAACGCTTTCCTCTTCAGACGTAGCTGGGAGTAATTCTATGGCTAATTTTAATGACAAAATTTTGCATTCAATAGGCAACACAACTTCCAAACCGTAAACCAGTTGAAAGGGAGTGAAACCAGTTGATGTTTTTACTGAGGTCCGATATGCCCAAAGTGCTGAAAAGAGCATGGAATACAATTCGACTTATGAATACCAATGATTCGTTTAATCATAGTGACTAAAAATTTATTGATAGCTTCAACCAGACCATTAGCTTGCGGGTAATATGGAGTAGAACTATCATGGCGCAGGCCAAGTTGATCTGTCAGTTCAGTCATCATGATATTTCAAAAATGACTTCCATGATCCGTGATTATAGCTTGAGGAACACCGAATCTAGCAATTATATGATTGAACACGAAAGTTGCAACAGTCTTGCCGTCTGCTGAAAATGTAGGCATCGCCTTGGCCCACTTAGTAAAATAATCTACCGCTAGGATAATATACGCATGCCCTGCGGCTAAGTGAGGGTTACATGTAGTAAAGTCAATACCCCACTTTGCGAAAGGACCGACAACAATTATAGGGTGAAGAGGAGTGGGTGGTGCACGCATTTTACGATCAAAGACCTGACAATTGTGGCATTTCTGGACTGCATAGATACAATCTTTGAATAAGGAAGACTAGAAATAACCAGCGCGCAATATCCTTTGGGCTGTGGTATACCTAGACATATGACCGCCACATGCTCCAGAATGGCAGTCATTTAGAACCTTCTCAGCTTCTTCATGAGTAAGACAGCTTCGGAAAATAGAATCCGCTCTACGACGATAGAGTGTATCACCAATAATATTGTATTGTTGGGATTGGAAACATATTTTCGATCGCTGAGATCATGAGATTTCAATCCGTAAAGATTGGGTTTGGAGATAAACAATAATATCCCCATACTAAGGATAAAGAGTACTAATAAGAAACAAGGATTCGTCTGCAATGGGCTGTTCTGCCACAGTTTTAGTATCAGTAGACGGGAAATCACACATCAGTTCGGCAAGAACCAAAGATTTCTTTGCCTTGGATTTTTCAAATTCCAAGTCAAATTCCTGCAGGATAACTATCCATTTGGAATACTTTCCCTCTAGCAATTGTTTGGTCAAGATGTACATCATAGGGTTACAGTCAGAAATTACTGTGGTTTTGCGTAATAAGATGTAGTGATGATATCTTTGGATAGCTTGAACATCTGCCAAGGCCAATTTCTCCACATGTGTGTATTTAATCTCAGTCGGATGCAGATTTCGACTAAGATAGTAAATCACATGTTCATTGTTGAATTCATCTTCCTGAACTAAAACCATTCCAATGGTGGAATGAGAAGCGGCGAGGTACAAAAAATAATCCCAGTTGTAATTGGGAGTATGTAGTAACGATGCATGGGTCAACGCGTGTTTAAGTGCATCAAAAGATTGATCAGCGATCTCATCCCAAAATAATGGAACGTTCTATTTTAACAACTTGGTAAAACCCTTTGTTAACTTGGCGTAGTTAGGAATGAAACGACGTAAAAAGTTTGCTTTCCCGTGCAAACTTTGAATTTGGCGTAAAGTCGAAGGAGGAGATAGATTGACAATAGCTTCAACCTTCGACGGATCAATGCAAATGCCTGCTTTCGAAAAAATAAATCCCAGTAAGCGACCCGATTCTACACAGAAAACACATTTGTGTGGATTCAGCCGAATTCGATAATGCCCACATTTCATAAAGATAGCTCGTAAATGAGTGAGATGATCGGATCTACGTGATGAATGAGCAGGTAAATCATAGAGATAAGGCTGCACAATGTGCTTAATGTCATGAAATGCATAAGACATAGCCCTTTGAAAAGTTTCCCCAGCATTATTCAAGCCAAAAGGTAGTTTTCAATAAGAAAATGTCCCCCATGGAAAAATGAATGCTGTTTTAGGTTGATCAGCAGGGAGTATGTTTATTTGATTGTAACCGGAAAAACCAGCCATAAAGGAGAACATTTCACTGCCGGCACAATCATCAATGATTTGATCGATATAGGGGGTTGGATAATTGTCTTTAGGACAAGCTCGATTAATATCCCTATAGTAGATACATACTCTTATCATTCCTTGTTTTTTGTTAACAAGAACAATATTTGATACCCAATCGGTTAAAGGAATTGGATAAATGAAACTTGCACAAAGTAATTTTTCAACTTTGGCTTTGATAGCAGTAGATTTTCTCGGATGTATCTGATGTAGACGTTGTCGGATAGGTTTTGCATACGGGTAAGTATTAATTTCATGTACAACAATTGATGGATCGATTCCTGGCATCTCATCATATGACCAGGCAAACACGCCATGGAATTCTTGAGATAGGGATTTATAAGTGTGGATTTCATTGTCCATACAGGAAGCACATATATGTATGTTTTCAATTATTTTAGGCTTAACTGAAATGTCAATAGGAATCGTTCGAGAAATATTTTCCAGATTTAACTCAGAATCAGGATTTTGCAATGGATTATGCGGTTCTTTGACATATTCATCAGTAAAAATAGAAGAGAAATCATTGTAAAAATGATCCATCTCAGGTAAGAACGAAGATCAGTGATTTAGATCTTCCCATGGTAAATCGTCAACAGACAAAAGTTCACGAATCTGCTCATTAGTATGAACAAGATCGGGAAATGTCGTTGTGGCTGAGCTAGATATAGAAAGTGATTCTTCATGGATCACATTCATTGGATAAATTTCAGTTGAAGAAGGATCAGAAAGCGACTGTACAACCTGATATGCAATTTCAAAGGGACTCAAAGGCATCGCGCCATCAAATGAATCCACCTCGAAATCGGAAGGTACGATCCAAGGATCATCAAAAGTAACAGTATTCGATGAAATCATATGAATATTTGAAATAGGAGGTGATATGTTAGGAGCAGGAAAAGAAAAAGTTCCTAGTAAACCAGAATCTTTAATCAAACCTACGCCAACATCCTTGTAAGGGATAGCCATTTTACCGATGTGCTGGATAGTTTCTATAGAGGCTGGATCGGATGAGAAATAAGTGAGCTGGTCTATTGTAACGATCTTTCCTTGATGTGGAAACTTGATAAGCCGAAAGACCGATGAAACAATAATAGTCATAGAATAAAACCAACTGCGAGCTAGGAGAAGGTTGTAATATAGAGGGGCATCAACCACCTCCACATCTAGATTTACGGTTTTTCCTTCGACCCCTATAGGTAATCCTGCAAAATACCAAAAGGATGGAACCCTCGGCCATCAAAATCCTTTAGAATTGTCGGAGACTGATTGAGTGTAGGAGAACCAAGTGATTTCCAACACTGGATCGACATAATACACGTAGAAGACCCTTCATCAATCACAGTCCGAAAGGCGGGTCTGTTTTTGACTAATACTGGAATCTGGAAAGCCATTTGATGAGGTAGGCGGGGTGTACTATTCTCTAAATAGAAGATTATTAGGTTCGAATCCTGAATATCGATAGCTCCTATGGCGGACAATAGTAATTTACGCTATGCTGGGCACGATTGTAGCACTTCCAAAGTCGACATTGCTGAAGGGGAAATAGCTAAGTCCTCAACAATGTTGTAATTCTGAGCAGCTCTCGCAAGTGGATTGAAAGCTAATTTACGAAGTACACCTTTAACAGGCGGTTTTATTACTAAGTCTGAGTTGGGTTTCTCGATTTGTAGCGGATCAGAAATGGGAGGAGGTGTAGTTGGTGTGTTTGAATTAGAAGATTCTGCTTCTTTACCACCAACAGGACTTTTACTACCATAATCTTGCGATCGCGTCACAATCCTGACATGATACATCATCATAGCGGGTTCTTCTGAGGCGTTCGAGGTAGAACCAATCATCTTACTATCTTGAGTAGGAAAAGGATCCTTCAAGACAGCAGGTTGTTGAGAACCTTTAACGAATTTTGAAACCTCTGCTCGATGTGGGCATTCTTTAGTAAAATGATCCTCGTTGCAAATGAAACAAGGATAGCGACGCTTGCGTTTTTCGTCATTAGATTCATTTTTATCTGTTTTATCTTTTGAATTTTGTTTTTTTTATTTATTCCCCTTCTTTTTACTGCCATATTTAGATTTTGCCATAGATGTCTCTATGACATGAATGTCGGCAGAAATTTCAGTAGAAGATTCTCCTTTCAGGGAATCAGGTAAAGTTATTATAGGAGAAGAATTCTTTGAAGATTTCTTCTTACTTTTAGTACTAACTGAACCAATCATACCATCAGCGGCATGAGACCCTGAAGGAGTTGCAGTTATTTGACTGTGTTTTGGAAGATCAGGGATTTTTTCATGTAAAGTACCTGACTGCGTGTAAACGAGGTCAAGGTACTGAGCTTGAGCAATGAATTTCTCTTCAGTAATAACTCCTCCCTTAGCTACATCTTCAGTGGTTTTGGGTAATAGTGATTTAATGAACCATTGTGCCAAAATTTGATTCGGAATGAAAACTTTCACCAAACGCCTTCTACGTCGCCATTCGTGAATATGATCAGAAATTTATGTGGACGTGGATTGTTTTAGTGAAGTCAATAATTCCGTGCCATTTTCGTATTTGACAGGTAATTTAAAATGAGTTAAGAAAGCAGTTGCTAACTGATTGAAATTATTAAAAGAGCCTCGTGGTAACTCAATGTACCCTTTGGCGGCAAGACCAATAAGAGTTCGTTGAAAAAGACGTAAGCGAATTGAATCATCAATTATTGAATTAGATGCACAACAGAGGTGATAAGTCATAATGTGATTTGACAGATCCTCTCCTGACTTACCCTCGAATTTCGGTATATCACTGGGCAACTTATGTGGAATTGGCGGCCAATACAGATGATAGTAAATTGGATCATTCGTAAGGCATGACAAATCAGGTAAATCCAAAGTTGCAATAAATGGTAACTGACGGTTAGGGTCGCGAAAACCTTGAGTAATAAGAGTAGTTCTGGGAGGAGGATGCCCAGGATAACTGGGAATCATATTTGCATTAGGAATGTTATAACCTCCTGGGAAACCAGTATTAACCGGACCAAACTGTGGTTGTTGAGGCTATTGATAAGTATAGCTAGGATACGGTTGATACTGATAAATTGGGTTTTATGCAACGGGACCGAATTGATACTTCCCTGGTACAGTTGATATGTGAATTGTGGTTGACTCGTAACAATCGTACTTGTACCTACTTGTCCTGTAGGTATCTGGACCGAAGTCTGAACTGTAGGTCCTGACTGGGGTACAGAGACTTGAGGAATTTGCACGGATGCAGGGATAGAAGAAACCAGAGCTACAGATACTCCAGAAATAGGTGTTATAGGTTGAACAGATGTTGCAGTAGTTGCAGCAGTTTGAGGCGGAGTCTGAGGTGTACTAGGCCCAGACTGCTGAACAAAACTAAGTGCAGGGATTTGAACAGTAGGCTGGACAGGTTGCTGGGTTGGACCAGAAACCAAAGGCTGTCTAGGTTGACTAGGTAACTGCACATTAGGTTGCATAGTCTGTTGAATTTGGGATGGATCCCACACCTTGTTCATTCTGGGGTATTGTCCTGTAGAAGGTTGTACATATGAAGGACCATAGCCTGGTTGAACGTAGGGTTGATAATTAAGTGGTAAATTTCCAACTCCTTGTACAAATGATTGACCAGAAGGCGGTTGGAAACCTTGAGTTGGGTACTGACCTTGAGGTTGATAACCCTGAGGTGCATACTGAATCTGGGGTTGATAAGGACCTTGAGGAATATACTGAGTCTGGGGTTGACCTTGGGGTATGTACTGTCCTAAAGGTTGATAACCTTGAGGTATGTACTGTCCTTGAGGTTGTTCTCTAAAATAATATTGCCCTACAGTTTGTCTTGGGAAAAAATTACCCTGAAATTTCCCCCCATGCGGTAATTGACTGCCTTGAGGTTGCCCCCCAGGCGGTAACTGACTTCCTTGAGGTTGAGGATTCAGAATATTACTAGACATCATAAAGATTTGCTTTGTGTTCGACGTTTCAGTTTTAATTCCATTAAGACCTGATGATAATATTTGTTCAATCAGTCGAGGAGTTGCTCCTGAGAAAGTACCAGAGAGAGCCTGGTACCCCGAAGGAATAGAAGGACCACCGTATAAAAAGGACTCTCCTGACATGATCGATGAAGGATAGTAACCTTTGGGCGTAGGATGAAAAAGAATTCGAGGTGGTGAAAAAGCAAGACCTGGGTTTTCTAAAATTTTTGTCAAAGATAAATACCAAGTGTCACTCCTAATAGGGCTGTAGAAAATGGATTCATGCTCCCTAAGATTCAAATACTGTGGGGATTCAGGAAGAGTTACTTCTTCGTCTGGACTGGCAAATTATTCAATATAAATGAGGCCAGATGGAAGATCTTCAGTAACAATATTTCTTACCCTAGGTGAACCAGGATCGCTAGAAGTTGGAGTAATAAATCCTGAGGATGTTTCCAAAACAGAAGGTTCAGTGTCAGGCTCAGAAATTTCAGGTTCTTCAACTAATTCACTGGAAGGAGAAATACTACCAGTAACTTAGGAAACTGAAATCGGCTCTTGAATATGCTCTGTCGTGGGTATTTGATGATCAAGATGAAAAAATATAGATGAACTTCTGACTTCTGTTGATCTAATTCTACCGCTACTAGATGATACTAGAGCACGCAGCCCTTCAAGTTGACTTGGTGTATACTCAGGGGGCTTCCCCTGAAGTCTCCGGGACTGTCTCGGTAATTCTGCCACGATTAAATATTAATCAATCACACGTAAACAGAGAAAATTTCAATAAAAACACCTAAAGTATCTAAAGGAACAAACAACTGAATCACACACCTAAAAATCTAAGAGTTCAAACCACACACAAACAGTAACTTCCCGTACTAAAAACACTAGTTGGTGATGAAATCCAACTTAGTAGAAGTTTAATACAGAAAGGGCAGTTGGAACAGTTACCCCGAAAACCTGCTTAATGAAATAGACTGGCACAATTTTCTTCACAAAACTATCTCGAGTGAAGAGAACCCCCCAGAGAGTCCAAGTGAGTCTAGTCGATGTCTGCTCCAGGTACAGTGAGATCTTTCCTTCACCGTCACCTTAGAAAATAATCTTAATTTTATGGACACTAAGTTTACCAACAGTAACAAATACAACGGGGGGAAAAATCTACAATCCGATTCCACGCGCAAGGGCAGAGTAACAAAGCTCAATCCCCTTGAAGGCTCCTCGACATGGTCAATCCGAGGTTTACCAAAAAGTGACCCCAGGCTCCTCGACAATGGTTAATCCGAGGTTTACCTTTTGTAATGCGCACAGATCTTCTATCTTTCCCAATGAAATAGAATTGATTGTCTCAAAGGTTCTTACATGATCTCGTGATTAACTCCTTTAAGAGAAGCTTCCCAGATTGTACCAATTACAATTGGATTTATTTCCTACCGCAAGATTTATCTACTTGTTTGTTTTTACTATCTTGGATAGTTAATTACTCCCTACTCTAAGATACTAGCCTAAGCTATATTGGTGATAAGAGCCCTAGAAATAGAAAATATTACTAGTTCAATTTTAATTAAGCGTTGTTTTTATGGATGTTCTTTAAGTCAATAGGTATGGAAATGAAACTTTGATGGTGTGAAGACTCGACTTCCAAACACACTAAAAAAATTCACCTAAAATGATAAACAATTCATTTTTCTTTCAATGAAATTCTAGCTAAAGAAAGAGTTCGAGAATGCAATATCTTTTTAAGAGACAATTCTTTCTTTGAACATGAAGAATAAATGGAAGAAAATCTTTTTGTTTTTTCAATAAGAACTCAAAACGAGATAAATAATCAATGCTCACAATAAATCCCTTTCACTTTCAAAACTCAAAACTACAAAAACAACTTTTCTTTCAAAAGGGATCTACAAGTTCTAAAAAGCACTCAAAACTACGAAAAACTAATTTTGAGATCTATAAACTTTGAAAATCTAATTGAATAAAAGCTTTACTTTTTTTTTTTTAGAATGTTTTGCTTAGTTGTTTAGTAAACTAAGGATTCATTTGCCCAGAATAACAAATAAATCAAAAACATCCAGATATGTTTTCTTTTGTAAAAATGAAATTCAGAACTTATAACAAAGTTTGTTCAAAGATTTGTAAAGAGAAAACTAGATCTATTTCTCAAAAAGGATGGATTTCGCAACCAAGTCAGACTCATCAAGAAGACAAAAAGACCAGTGTGATCTGAGGTATTTCAAGCTTCTAATCTTTGAGTCACTACAGAGACCAAGTGAAAACCAGTCCAAGTATGCAAAACTTCTAGAAAATCACTCAAAACACAAATACTGTTGGAACTCACTCACAAGAGGTTTTTGACAAGAAATATACAGATCTAGGCAGATACTAGAAATCCTAAATCAAATTAAACATAAACTGGAAGAAGAAATTTGAATTTTTTCAAAAATTTTAACAGGGTCCGCAGGCCCCAGAAGTAACAGGTGCGGTCTCGCATTGTTTACTCAAGGAAATTGCGAAACTGCCGCACTATGTAGGAAAAGAAAGTGCGGTCCCCAGAAAAGTTCAAGAAAAACATAAAAGACTTCAAAAATTTTCAAAGCAAAGTAAACCTAAGCTACCCAGGCGAGTATCCATCAATCAAAAACCAGAAAAATCATTTTCTCAAGTCAAAACAAAGGAAAACAAAAAAACAAGAATCCCTTCCCAGTGGAGCCGCCAATTTGTTGACCGGATAAATCAATCTTGCAGACAAGATCAATCTCCCTAGTACCAAAAATTAATCCAGAAACAAACATCCAAACGAACCTATCTTTCTCTAGAAATATGTGATTTACAAAAGAATACTATAAAGGTGTTAAGGTCTTACCGTAGATCCAATGCTTGTTCGAAGTAGTTGTCCTTCAGTCACTTGAAGGAGTTATCTTTAAAAACCTGCAGTCACAAACAAGCAAACATTAAATAGCACCTGCATAGTAAATATTATAAATCATGCCTATCATGGTGATCAAGGAATCCATGAAATAAATAGTTAATTAACAGCTTATTGAGAAAAATAAATTCATTTGTATTAACTTTGAATGAAAGAAAACCTTACAACCTTAGCCTTGATGTTGAATAGGCCTTCTCGGGGTCCGAAGCAGGAATATCCTCTACTCTGACAAGCCTTGCACTTTTCCAACTGAGACAGATAGAGGTATGTGATCTTTCCTCACAAAATCTCAGTTAAATGAGTCTGAATCCCAAGGCCTCTTTTTATAGTGCAAAAGAGGAGGTTTCAGTTCCAACTATGAAGGGATAGAATCCTCCTTCAAAGGGATAAGCTCCTCACATCAAGGGGTTAGCTCCTTAAGGCATGGGATGCATGAATGTAAAAAGAGCGAACTTGCCACCGTAAGATTCCTTCCAGAAGCTTCTAGAAATGACTGAAAGTGAGCTTCTGGGTTTACTTTGCGCCTTTTTAATATTTTACAGGGGTCCGCACTTTTAACACAGAGAAAGTGCGTTCAGGTACGCAGGAGTCATGAACATTAGGTGCGGGACCGCAGGTAAGACAAAGAGAAAGTACGATACCAGAGTTTTAGAGACTTTTGAGAGCTTTTCTCTTATTTTTAAGGCTTGACATGAGGAACTGATGTGTTAGACTTGAAAAGGAGGAAGTATGAGTGATAATGAGCTCATAGAGATAGCAGAATGTAAAGATGACAATTTTCAGTGCAACAGATAGTATTTTTCCTTGAGGGAATCTCAGAAAGAATTCCAAGTGGGTACAAATAAGAATAGAGAGGGTTCTATCTCATCCTTTTTCTCACAGTAAGTTTCCCACCAGTCCTTGACAAGGGGGGTAGCTTTGAGGAGTGCAAAAATAATCTTCTCCCGGTCGGAAAAGTCATGAACCGAGAAATATCCTTCTAATAAGTGATCTTCATCTTATATTCACGACAATCGCATATATTCTACAATTTGACCCTCAAATGGGAATGTCAAATTTTACTTGTACCTTAAAGGGAGTCGCGCCGCCTCCGCAGTGGCCGTTGGATACAGATACTTGCAAGGTGGTTTGAAGGATCTGGGAAAGTTATCCATCATCATGGTCCTTTGTTTTTCGAGGGCCTCCTCGGAGATTGAGTTCCTGAGATCTCCTCGCTTGGCCCTCACCTTTCTTTTCGTCCCCTGCGGCGCCCATCGGTTTCAGAGGCCGATCTTGCAAAGGTTCAACCCTGATCGAGCCCTAACTCCTTATATACCCCGACCTCGTTGGGGACATGCAAAGAAGGATCGAGAAAAGCGCACCGATCCGATACCATTGATCCGCATTTATGCGTGTGAACACAATAGAATATACATAAACTATATAAATACAAATATGTAGCGGAAATAACACTTCATTTCATTAATATCAAAGAACTAAAATTTGCTTACAGACAGAATGGAAATAAAACTAGCTAGGGCACTGGTAGCTATCTCTGAGAAGATATGTGGTGGCTAAAGGCCTCTGAACTCAGTTAAAATGAGGCTCGAGGGCATATTTATTATTTAGAAACAATGGGAAATCCTAAACAGCCAAAACCCTAACCCTAGGAGATGAAGCGCCAAAACTATGGGCCCGTTTTGGGTAAAAGGGTATGTTTCAACTTCCTATGTGATGTAACTTTGGCATACGATCTCCATTTGATGTGAACCATACCTCGTTAGAAATATCTGTCTGAGGACTACAACTTTTGATGTGAGAAATATAGGCCATGTCACTCTCGATTTTCCCAAAAAAACGTTGTTTAGGGCCTCAAAACGGCTCCGGAAGTTCAGGACCTGAAAAGCCGCCAAAGAATAGTAAGTTGTGTCGAAACTGAAAATATTAAAGAGACAATGGTGGGGACGCAAGTGGAATAGATGGGTGGCCACCAATATCCACCTGGATCATTCCTTCGCCCTTATGAAGCAATGGTCCCCATTGCATTGAGTTCCTCCATGAGATGAGGAAACTTCTGCTGAAATTATTCCCTGGTGAACCACTTGCCTTGGTGCAGGAGTTGGGCAGATTTGAAAAACTGATACAGTTGGATCTACTGTTGGCGAGTGTTCTTGATTTTCATGTCCATGATACAATATTTGGTGGCATGTTCCATGCAGTCTGTGTTTAACTATGTTGTTGTGAGTTGTTCTGCAATGTTAGAGGTGTCCAGTAGAGGTGGGAAGTAGGGACGAAGGCGGTCCACATTTAATACTAGGTGCAGACCAAGGAATGGTGGAACACTGAGCTCGAAGGCATTTTTCCCTAGAGCCTTGGTGATGGTGTACGACCCATATCGGAGTGGGTGAAGCTTGCGGTGGGGTCCAATGCGGCGCTCCTTCTGCAAATGTAGCCACACTTTGTCGCCCAACTGGAAGTTGTGTGGTACCAGATGTTGATCATGTCGTTGCTTGTACTTAGCATTAGCTCTGTCCAATATGTCATGACCCTATTGGAAGATGTGTTGGATGCGCTTGATGAAGCTATTTTCTTTGTCAACTTCCGACTAGACATGAGCCGAATCGGCCTGAGTAGCTGCAAATGGCATGGCTACGTCAATGGGACATAGTGGCTGGAATCCCAAGCCCACCTGAAAGGGGCTGTGGTCGATTGAGCTGTGGAGAGCCCGGTTATAACTGTGTTGTACATAGGGAAGGCTCTCATCCCATGTGCGTGGATGCTTTGAATTGTACATGCGCAGAATGTGTATAATCATCTTGTTGACGACCTTTATCTGGCCATCAATTTGGGGATGGAAAGATGTGGACTTGGTGAGATTGGTGTCCAACATTGACCAGAGGCTGGACCAGAATGTGTTGAGGAACCTGCTGTCGCGATCTGATATGATAGACCGTGGGATCCCAAAGTGCACCCACACTCGTTCAAAGACGAGTTTAGCAAGGAGCTTCGCCGTGAGTGATCTTCTTCACAGTCGGCGCACTACCGCGAGCCCGAGAATCACGATCGACCACAAAAACACAGTCATTTCCCTGCTTAGTAGAAGGCAGGCCCGACATGTAATCCATGGAAATGGATTCCCAAGGTCGACTAGGGGTAGGTAGAGGAGTATATAGGCCTTGCTTCTTGATGGTCGGTTTGGAAATGGCACAAGCAGTGCAGGATCTGATGTGCTTCTCGACATCCCATCGGTTCGTCAACAGTCAATTGGGCAAGATCGCCACTATTTTTGACCCCGAGCGCCCCACCACCAATCGGAAAAAAGTCCCGAGCATCATCTTCGCACGCCCTCTTGAAGGAACACAAAGGTGTCCCAGGTGACATAAAAACCCATCTTGGAGGTGAAAATTTGGAACTTGCGTACCCCCCAAGAGTGCCTTGTATGTGTGGCCAAATTCTGGGTCGCTCTCGTAGAGAAGTGGCCAATCAGAAGTCTCGTGCCCACAAGAGTTGAGAATGGTGGTGAGCGCCACGATAGATGGTAGGTTGAGACAGTCCGCAACATTATTGGTGCTACCCTTCTTGTCCTTGATGTTCAAATGAAACTGTTGCATATATGTGGACCACTTCTGATGGCGATCATTCTGCAACTTCCCTTGTGTCTGTATGAACTGCAGGGGCCGATGGTCTGTGTGGATGATTGTTTCCTTTCCCAAAATGTAATGCTTCTATTGTCGACAAGCCCCTGCGCGATGGAATACATTTCTTTTTATCATAAGTGGGATAATTATGAACTCGTGTCGTACAATGTCCTCACCGTGATATCCCACCGGATGCCCCCGTTGAGCAAGAACCGCCCCAATAGCATAGTCGTAGGCATATGCCTCGATATCAGCCGACATGTTTGGTAATGGGAGAAGGACAAAATAGAGGCGTGCTTCAATTCTAATCCGGATCATGAGATTCCGACCAAAAGAATTTTTCTCTCGATCCTCCCTTGGTGACTTAACTCAAGGGCTAAGTGATATGAGAGAATCCCAACACGAACCCGCGGTATAAATTGGCAAGACTGAAAAATATGCGAATCTCTGTTAGAGTGGTGGGGGCTGGCCAATATCGAATGACTCGATCTGTTGAATCCGCACACCTCCCTTTCATCAAGAAATGCATCTTGGATATTGAACCTTGTCAGCTATAAAGCGGCACTTCTTCAAATTGGTGTTGAAGATTGCAACAAGAAACAATGAGGGAGGCATCTTGAAACATCATTCCCGATCCTAGTTGGAAAGTGATCACCTAAACTAGGTGGGGGCCACACAGGTGATTTTTGTCGCAAAGTCTATTTTTAGACTATGTCTATTTTTAGACATATGGATCATGTTCTATAAGTTGCGGGATGCTATTTGTGGATGGTTGGTCAAGTTGGAAAAATAGATGGATTTCTATTTTTAGACATAATGGGCGGAATCTATTTTTAGATTGCCGTCTAAAAATAGATATGTTGAATATTATTAGCTCTACAATATCCTGACTTCAAACATTATCTATTCTTCGCAATGATTTCAGCGATGCATGGATGTGCGCTAGTTGGTCGATGTATGGAATTTACGCTATTCTGGAGGGTTACCAAGGGAACCGTCATGGATACTTCCGGTTAGAACTCATGTGACGCAGTTTGGTGGAGTTGTTGAAGTAGTTGATGGAGTTGTGTTCAGCTTTAACTAAGTTAAAACATAGCGAGCTAGTTGCATTCAGTCTAAGAATCCGATTGATACACTAGTGAGAGTGGTGAATTAATTAATAATTAATTCACTAATTATTAACTCAGTAATCAACTAAAGAATACATCAGTCAACTACAGTGCATGGACAGTTTCAGTGGAGACCAGTGAAGAGGTAGGTGAAAGAGCAGTGTGACTATCAGTTGTGACTATAGTGTTGCATGATTTGAAACACACAGTGGTTGGAGATGCCTATGAAGATTGTGTGAGAAAGGCTGGGGAAATTTGAACTCATCCAGAGCCATTCTTCAGCAGTGATTGTGCAGTAGAGGCAAGATAAAGGCTGGCAAAGATCGGTGCATGGATTTGCAAGATCAGGGCCTGATTAGTGTGTAGAAATTGGAGATTGTACTGAGAGCTTGTGAGGAGATTTGAATAATGATTGTTACATGATCTCTATGACGTATAATATACAGATAATTGGGGGTTTTCAGCTTTAAGATTTCCCATAAATCACTGTGTTCATATGTGTGAATTTTTATGGTTTTAATGTGTGCATGCAATTGATTTTATTTTCGCAATTAATGATCAATGGTAGAAGAGATTCTGTATTGTGCATGAAGTCAAATAGTGTGTGATTAGGAGAATCTCGGATGTATAACATATCAGTTATATAATTTCTACAATTGGCACATAGCTTGTGTTGTCGTAGTGTTTGGAGGACTTGTCGGATGTGGTGGACGTGCTCTTCCCAAGTTTGGGTGAAGATCAGAATGTCATCCAAGTACACCACTACAAATGAGTTGGTTAATGGCCTCAAGATGTCGTCCATCAACCTCACGAAGGTTGCGGGAGCATTTTTCAACCCGAAAGGCATGACCAACCATTCAAAAAGGCCCTCCTTGGCTTTGAAGGCAGTCTTCCACACATCAGAGGGTTTGATGGGTACCTGGTGATACCCAGAATTCAAGTCAATCTTGCTGAAATATTTTTCCCCTTTGATTTGGTGTAGAAGGTCATCAATCCGTGTGATCGGGTATCTATTCCAGACAATGAACTATTTTAGTGCCTAATAGTCAATATAGAGTCTTCAAGTCCCATCCTTCTTCTGTACTAACACGATCAGGCTCCCACAGGGCGATGAGCTTGGCCAGATGTGACCTTTATGAAATGGCTCTTGAATCTGCCTCTTGATTTCATTGTTCTCCAGAACAGAGCGCCGATAGATCAGTTCATTAGGTAGCGGCGCACCTGGGGTCAGTTTAATGGGGTGCTTGACCTGATAGTGCAAAGGCACCCCCATGGGTGAGGTAGAAAGATCTATTTGAGCACTAAAACTTTTGATGTGATAAATATAGTCCATGTTTCTCTCAGTTTCCCAAAAAAACATCGTTTAGGGCCTCAAAATGGCTCTGGAATTTCAGGACCCGAAAAACTGCCAAAAAATAGTAAGTTGTGTCGAAACTGAAAAAATGAAAGAGACAATGGTGGGGCCCCAAGTGGAATAGGTGTGTGGCCACCAATATCCACCTAGATCATTCCTTCCCCTTAAAAAGCAATGGACCCTATTGCATTGAGTTCCTCCATGAGATGAGGAAACTTCTGTTGAACTTGGTCCCTGGTGAACCACTTGCCTTGGTGCAGGAGTTGGCCAGCTTTGACAACCCGATATAGTTGGATCTTCTGTTGGCGAGTGTTCTTGATTTGCATGTCCATGATACAATGTGTGGTGGCCTGTTCCATGTAGTCTGGGTTTAACTCTGTTGTTGTGAGTTGTTCTGCAATGTCAGAGGTTTCTAGTAGTGTTGGGAAGTAGGAATGAAGGCGGTCCACATTGAATACTGGGTGCAGACCAAGGAATGGTGGAATAATGAGCTCGAAGGCATTGTTCCCTACAGCCTTGGTGATGGTGTACAACCCATATAGGAGCGGGTGAAGCTTGCGGTGTGGTCCAATGAGGCGCTCCTTCTGCAAATGTAGCGACACTTTGTCGCCCACTTGGAAGTTGTGTGGTACCCAATGTTGATCATGTTGTGTCTTGTACTTAGCATTAGCTCTATCCAATATGTCATGAAATTGTTGGCGGATATGTTGAATGCACTCGATGAATCTGTTCACTTTTTCAGCTTCAGACTGGACATGAGCCGAATTGGCCCGAGTAGCCGCAAATGGCATGGCTATGTCAATGGGACATAGTGGTTGGAATACAAAGCCCACCTGAAAGGGGATGTGGAGAGCCTGATTATAAATGTGTTGCACATAAGGGAGGTTCTCATCCCATGTGCGTGGATGCTTTGAATTGTATATGCACAAAATGTGTACAATCATCTTGTTGATGACCTCTATCTGGCCATCAGTTTGGGGATGGAAAGCTGTGGAATTGGTGAGCTTGGTGTCCAACATTGACCAGAGGCTGGACCAAAATGTGCTGAGGAACTTGCTGTCACGATCTGATATGATAGAATATGGGATCCCAAAGTTCACCCACAGTCACTCAAAGAATATTTTAACAGTGGTTTCTATTGTGATATTCTTCTTGCAGGCCGCCATAATGGCCATCTTCAAGAATCGGTCGACTACCACGAAAACACACTCGTTTCCATCCTTAGTAGAAGTAAGGTTTGACATGTAATCCATGGGGATGGATTCCCAAGGTCGACTAGGGGTAGGTAGAGGAGTATAGAGGCCTTTCTTCTTGATGGTCGGTTTGGAAATGGCGCAAGCAGTGCAAGATCTGATGTACTTCCCGACATCCTGTCGAAGGTTCGGCCAATAGAAATACTTCTGCAATACTACCACTATTTTCTCAGCCCTGAAATGCCCAACGACTCGAATGTAGTGTGCTTCCCATATCATCTTTGCATGCTCACTTGAAGGAACACAAAGGTGTCCCAGGTGACATAACAGTGCATCTTGGAGGTGAAAATTTTGAACTTGTGTACCCCCCAAGACTGCCTTGTATGTGTGGCCGAATTCTAGATCGCTCTTGTAGAGAAGCGGCCAATCATAAGTCTCGTGCACACAAGAGTTGAGAATGGTGCTTAGTGCCATGATTGGTGGTCGGCTGAGGCAGTTTGCAACATTATTGGTGCTACCCTTCTTGTACTTGATGTTCAAATGAAACAGTTGCAGGTATGTGGACCACTTCTGATGGCGATTGTTCTGTAACTTCCCTTGTGTCTCTATGAATTGTAGGGGTCGGTGGTCTATGTGGATGATTGTTTCCTTCCCCAAAATGTAATGCTTCCATTGTTGGCAAGCCTGCACAATGGAATACATTTCTTTATCATAAGTGAGATACTTGCTAACTGTGTCGTACAATGTCTCACTGTGATATGCCACTGGATGCCCTCATTGAGTAAGAATTTCCCCAATAGCATAGTTAGAGGCATATGTCTCGATATCAAATGGTTGTTGCAAGTATGGTAATGTGAGAACTGGGGTAGAACATAGGCAATGTTTCAATTCTATCAACGCCTTTTGTTAAGATTCCGACCAAAAGAATTTTTCTCTCGCTCCTCCCATGGTGACTTGACTCAAGGGCCAAGTGATATGAGAGAATCCCAACATGAACTTGTGGTAGAAATTGGAAAGACCCATAAAGTTGCGAAGCTCTGCTAGAGTGGTGGGGGCTGGCCAATATCGAATGACTTGGATCTTGGTTGGATCCACATGCACCCCCCTTTCATCAATAATGTATCCCAGATATTGAAACTGGGTCATGCCAAAAGTGTAATTGTCCAAATTGGCACACAACTTGTGTTGCCGTAGTGTTTGGAGGACTTGTCGGATGTGGTGGAGGTGCTCTTCCCAAGTCTGGTTGAAGATCAGAATGTCATCCAAGTACACTGTTAGCCCCTTATAATTTTCTTGACAAGCAAGCAAGGGGCTATTTTGTTTTGTAAGCCTGCAAGGAATGCATTTCCCTTGAAAACACATCATCCTTGTAGCTTTTTCGAGTTCCCTGCCTTGTGACTATTTCCCTCTACTGTTCTAAGTCAATAGGCCTTGCTGATAAAGAATTATGCTCCAAAAGGCTTTGGTTTTCCCTTTATGCCCTTGCAAAATGCTTCATTTTCACCCCTTTGTTCCTTTCCTCAAGGTCCCCTTTCTTCCCCCTAAATTCCCCCTTTCCATCCCAGGAATCCCCTCTAAAACATCCCTACACCCTTTGGTTAGCCATTTCCCCCCCTCATTCCCTATCGTTGCCCTTGGCTGGCCTTAAAATGCTTTGAAAACGAGCCAAAATCATATTTTCTGCACAGTTTGGGCCTAGCCCCTTTTCGGCCTAGCCCCCGCACCTTCCCCCCCACCGAACCTTGCATTATGACCGAGTGCTGACTTGAAAGGCGCTAATCTCCAATGAATATCGGGAGCGCTCCTGGCCGTCGATCTTGGAGATCAGACGACGATTGTTAATTCCACATCGCCTGTGTTTCCTCCGTCCAAACCCCTGATCGTGCCATCGCCGTTCATTTTACCCGCCAGATCGACGGTTCAGACTCTACCTGCCCCTGTGGTCCCCGTTGCGCACTATGCCATAAAACAGTCTGGTTTTCATCGCATCGCTGATGGGGGTCGGGCAGTTTTTTCCCATTGCCCAGCGATTCCACTCAGCTTGCAACGCGTGGCTCCTGTACGATTCCAAAACCGCTTGCCCATCGCACGTTATCTTTCAGTACAGGATGCAGTGCGATATCCTTGTCAACCGTCCGATCTGCCATCGCCCATCCAATGACCATCTCTCAACGAAGCTGCGCACGCAATAGCCCATGGCCTCCGTACCCCTGGCCCACTGTCCATTGCCCCCCGCCGCATGTTCAATCGTCGATCTCCTATGAGATCCGACGGTTCAGATTCGTTTCCCTGATGTTGACTTTTTTGTTGTCACCTGATCCCGCTACGTCTCCTCCACGTGTGACTGTCGTACGTCCGTCCATCCCATTGCATAGATTCATTCAAGGGTCAATTTTAAGGTTTTCTTACGTTAATTTTCCTTTGTGCTCCACCAACCTTCCACCAGAGCACTTCTCCTCTGCGTTTTTTCACCATTCGTCTACAGTCTCACTATCTTCCTCACAGTCATCAACATCATCCGACCCCCCCCCCCATTGTTTTCTTAACCTGTGTTCGTATTTTGTAGGGTTATCAGAGGCGGGAAACCGCCATGCTTCGTATATACTACTTCAATGGCATGCTTCTCAGGCAGAATTAAATATGGAAGCTGGTACTACAGAGAAAAGCCCGGAAAGGCAGCGACAGCATAAATATTATCCCAAGATAGTTCAATCTCTGCAAGAAACCTATCCGGCGCCATTAAAGCCCAGATTTTGCAGATCAAGACATTTATGGAGAAGTGGAGAGAAACTAGCTAATGATCAAGGATTTTAGCATTCAGTATTAAAGTTTTTAAGCCTTAATACAGAGTTCCAAAGCAGAAGTACCAGATCGAAAATCCCGAGGATCACACAGGATGGTCCAGCGCGCAGAAAACAATGTGATCAGGTTTTTAGATCAGCAGAATGTTTCTTCCTGAGCACGGACACAGTACACATTATTGTTTCAGTATGCATCGTGTCCAAAAGAGATTTTCCATCCCAGCATGGCAGACCCTAGCATCATTTATCTACCTTTTATTTATGCACCAGAAGTACTACAGAGCAGTGCAGCCAAAGTACACTAGAGACATACCTGGAGTAAATGGAGAAAATCATTTTTTCATCCAGAGAGTGCCAGAAATAAATGCACAAGATTTGAACAGGATGGGCCTCGGCCCTCATTCTTTTCTGAGTATTAATACTGCATTTTGTTCTTCACCTACTTTCTCAGCTCCTCTGGAGTTATAAATTCATGAAGAAACTCATTGTAAAGGTTTTTGATTGGATATCAGTGAATGCAAGCTGTTTCTCTTGAGACGAGTTCTCTGTGTAAATCTGTAAGACAGACTGAGGAAGTTTCATCAGGCTGAAATATCAAGCTGTAAGCTATGTTGTACTTGATTGGTGTTGCTCTTAATATGACAAGCACATTTCTTTGGATCCTGATCTAAAGCTGCGTTGATGTTTTTCTATCTTTGTGTTTTATTCCATTTCAGTTCATTTCTTCTGGCTTGCATCCGAAATCTGGTATAGGATTCACCCTTGTTAGGTGCCCTATGCTTCTGCTCTCCTTGCCTTCAATGTTTTCTGCTTAATGTGTTGTCTAAGGATTGGCTTCAATTGATTTAACTAGTGTAGTGGATGTTATTGCCTGTTAGCTGATGTATGAATTAATGAATCTATTTCTTAGACGTTCTTGTAAGGATTTAGTTGGATGAATTGAGAACACTGGGAGGACTGGAACTTAGTCTCTGGCTCACTAGGATATTTTTCACTCCAGTTACCTTTCTAAGATCCCTTAAGTACTCCTTTGAGAGTGGCCTCTAAGTATGTCCAAGCAGGTCTGGAGTTAAATGACCTCTGACCTGATCTACAGACAGAAAACTGGTTTTCTCTCCTTCCTACACCTTCCTTCCTTATTGTTCCACTCCACCATCATATTTTAGGATCCAAGGCTTTAGATGACTAGCCCAACTGAAAGCCTGCATGTTGATAGCAAGTAAACCCTTTCCTGACTACATTTCCCAATGGTCTTGATGTTTTCCTGATTCAGCCCTCCTTTGCCTAAATTACTCTTTGCATCAGCCTTGCCTTATATTGAACCCTTCTTTCCTAATTCCCAACAACCAAACTCATAATCAAACAAACAAACCCTGAGAATATAACTAGCATAAAACCTTAACTTTTGAGCTTCAAAGATTCAAACCTTTTATCATATAGAGAGATCCCTCTCTGGACCCAGGAGGGCAAGATCCTGAGGTCTGAAAGTGGTTCTGATGTTGTCTCATCTTTTGGTCTTGCTAATCTGGCCAAAACATGGGAAACCCAACATACACCACTACAAATGAGTTGGTGAATGGCCTCAAGATGTTGTCCATCAACCTCATGAAGGTTGCGGGAGCATTCGTCAATCTGAAAGGCATGACCAACCATTCAAAAAGGACCTCCTTGGCTTTGAAGGAAATCTTCCACACATCAGAGGGTTCGATGGGTACCTGGTGATACCTAGACTTCAAGTCGATCTTGTTGAAATATTTCACCCTTTGAGTTGGTCTAGAAGGTCATAAATCCATGGGATCGGGTACCTATTCCAGACAGCGATCTTGTTCAGCGCCCGATAGTCAATACAGAGTCTCCAAGTCCCATCCTTCTTCTGTACCAACATGATCGGGCTCCCACAAGGCAGGGAACTTGGCCGGTTGTGGCCTTTCTGTAGCAGCTCCTGAATCTGCGTCTTGATTTCATCGTTCTCTAGAACAAAGTGCCGATAGATCAGTCCATTGGGTAGCGGTGCACCTGGGGTCAGATTAATGGGGTGCTTCACCTGACAGTGCAGAGGCACCCCTGTGGGTGAAAATCTCCAAGTACTCCTCCACAACCTTGTCCATTTTTTGTTGTCGTGCAGAGGAGCCATGTCTAGAGGTCGTGGCCACAATCTTCTTCTTGCCCTGGGGGCGGATCATCAAGAAAACAAATTTCCTGATTTGGGAAATGATCTTACTTCATTGTTTTGTAGTAACTAAAGATATAGTGGTAGGGTGCAGTACCTCTGGTATCCTGGACAAGTTATTTCCCAAAGTAACAATAACAGCGTGAGGCCGTGACTCATACACATCGTGTCGCTTCCAAAAGTATGGTTGGCCTAATAATACATCAGAAACATAAAGAGGAGCAATGTCACATAATACCTCATCCTTGAAGGGCTTGATGCTATAGGGAATGCGGCACTATTGGTTGACAAGGAGATCCCATCCTTGGTGAAGCCACCCGATGGTGTATGGCTGTGGGTGCAGTCGAAAAGCCCAATCGCTTCATGACATCTGCTAAAATGAGGTTCTTTTGGCTCCCATTATCGACAATGAACTATAGCGGGGAACCATTTAACCACATCTGGGAGTGGAAGAGACGCTCCGCCTCCTCTGGATCTTCTGGTTCCTCCTTCTGGATATTCGCGGTGGCAACAAGGGCGTTGGGTTCCACATCAATAATCTATTTCCCTTTGTCATTCTCCTTGTCAGGCTCTGATTCAGACTCAGAGCATGCATCTGATTCATAAGCCCTCATCTCGGCCACGAGGGACTGCTTGGACTGACACTGACTTGTGTTGTGAGTGGAGCTCTTATGGAACTCACACCACTTTCCTGTGTCCTTCTTTGGCTTCCCTGTGTTTTTCTTTGCTTGTGGCTTTGGTAGGTTGTCTTGGGCCACCATGCCTTGGCTTTGTTATTTTTTTTGCAGTTTGGGGGCACCTTTCCCTTGCTTTTGATTCGCAGATCCAAAGTCTCGCTTCTTCTGCTTGAGTTTTTGCTCAATATTGGCAGCATATCAGTATGCCATACCAAATGTTTCTCCAAATATTTGATACCCAACTTTGTACATAGGGTATGGAACATATTCGTCAGCTCATGCACATCTTGATCCCTTTGTTTTCGCAGCGTGGTCCATTTTATGTTCTTGTCCTCATAGCTCCCCACGAGATAGTATTGTTCCTTAATGGCGTCTCATAAATAATTCCAAGTGGGTATGGCTAAGAATAGAGAGGGTTCTATTTCATCCTTTTTCTCACAGTAGGTTTCCCACCGGTCCTTGACATGGGGGGTAGCTTTGAGGAGTTCAAAAATAATCTTCTCCCGGTCGGAAAAGTCATGAACCGAGAAATATCCTTCTAATAGATTCAACCATCTATCTACGACATTTGTATATATTTGACCCTCAAATATGGGAATGTCAAATTTTACTTGTACCTTAAAGGGATTCGCGCCTCCAGAGTGGATGTTGGATGCAGATGCGCTGTCGGTGGGCAGTCGTTGAAGGATCTGGGAAAGTTATCCATCATCGCGTTCCTTTGTTTTTCGAGGGCCTCCTCGAGCAATATTTTGATAGGATCTCCTTCTCCCTCATCTTTCTTTTCGTCCCCCATGGGCAACTGTCGGGGTTTGTGAGGCTGATCTTGCAAAGGTTTAACCAGATCAAGCCCCAACTCCTTGTACCTCGACCTTGTTGGGGACATGCAAAGAAGGATCGAGAAAAAGTAGACCACTCTGATACCAGTGATCCATATTTATGTAGGAACACAACAAAATACACATGTAACCATAAATAGAAATATGTAGTGGAAAAAACACTTCATTTCATTAATATCAAAGAGCTGAAATTTGCTTACAGATAGAATAAAGTAAACTAGCTTGGGCGCTAGTAGCTTATTCTGAGAAGAGATGTGGTGGCTACAGGCCTCTGAAATGAGTTACAATGAGGCTCGAGGGCCTACTTATTATTTAGAAACAATGGAAAACCATAAACATCCAAAGCCCTAACCCTAGGAGATGAAGCGCCAAAACTATGGGCCCCGTTTGGGTAAATTGGTGTTTCAACTTCCCGGGGACGTAACTTTGGCATACGATCTCCGTTTGACGTGCACCATACCACAATGTCACTCTTGGTTTTCCAAAAAATGTCGTTTAGGGCCTCAAAACTACTCCAGAATTTCAGGACCCAAAAAACTGCCAAAAATAGTAAGTTGTGCCAAAACTGATTAATTGAAAGAGATAATGGTGGGGCCCCAAGTGGAATAGGTGGGTGGCCACCAATATCCACCTGGATTAAACACTACCTTGTTTTTATTTTTTCAAGTACTCCACAAGTAGACTATGCCTTTAGCAACACTATCTTAATTAGTTAATCATAATGTTATTTCAATATGCGGAAAACATACACATCATCATCATGTCCACATGTACGCCCATACATACAAGGGAGGGGCAAATCCCTGTTAATAAGTCTACGCGATAATATGTTTAATAAAGTATAATATACAATACAAAGTCCAATCCAACAAAATACCCTTTTTCTCCTTGGCAAGGTTCGTTTACCTCTTGACCAAGTTCCAACACTTGTAAAGCATCAAACTAGCCCAAAACATTCATTTACAACATTGATTTCAGCTTCAGGAGTTTTTGCACAGTTATGCCTAAGTGTCATGCTTCTGGGTCACTTGGGTCACCCCAGGTCAGTTGCTGCCCGTGAAGTTCACCTGCTTTCCAAGATCACCGAGTGTCCAAACTAACTCCTCGCACTGTGGTTGGCTTTAGCCCACCAATATGCACCTGCTGTACTTTGTCGCACTTAATTCTGACCAACGGTTGCTTCAGAATGAGGTTTGAACTCATGTTCAGCCTGCCGCATGCCCTGCCCGACTCGACCTACACTGTGGACACCCTGCAGTATTGTTCTGCATGTTGTTCCTACACTTGCCGCTCGACTCGACCTGATGCCCTGCACCTTACTCGACTCAACTTGCTGTGTGGACGCCCTGCTATACTGTTCCGCATGCTTCCCGACTCGACCAACACCCTCGCTTCTACGTTCACGACTTGACCCGATGCCCAAAAATTCTGCACGCTGTTGCATTCAACCTTCCCATCATCGTGTTGGATTCCACCAACAAGCTGTCAGCAATATTTTGGTGTTGTCCAATGCCTTCGCTCGAATGCCTTTAATGCTTGGTTTCTTGGATGGATTTCACAACTCATCGCTCCTTATTTTTATACACTTTCCCGTGTAATGGTGTGGGTCACTCGGCAAACCTGAGCCGACCCACCCAACCTCTGTTCGGCTATGCGCTCGCTCTGTGTAATGTTGGCCTCCTTCCAATACGTCAGCCACCACCCGTGGTTATGGTGCGACATTTCCACTATAACATCGCTCGACCAATGACCCCTGCCGGCTATAATACGACGACACCCTCGCTATGTCGCTTGGTCACCACCCGTGTTTGTCCATCATCACACGCCCGTGCTCATGCGGTTACGGTGTGATGATACGACTACAATGTCGCATGGCGCCTGAACATTGTCCAAACACCCGGTGGGCATGCCCGTCACCGTGAACGCGCTTGATGAAGCTGGGGCCTTACAACCTTGCCCACATACACGATGAGCAGACCTGTCCGCCACTCAACACGTCCATCCAAAGGTTGTGTCACTCGGTCGTGGGTCAACTACTTGTGCTGCACACGACTACCATGTTTGTGTCACGACTCGCCCGTCGTGCATGCTCCAACTCGACTCGCCCACTGTTCACCCATCATGAATTGCCCTCATGACTTTCCCATGACGTGCCCATCATGACTCACACAACATGACTCACCCACCCATAGAACTTGATTCGTCCATTCATCGCACTTGACTCACCCGCTCCACACGATGGGTGGGTTCCCTTCCAAAATTATGCACCCGCTACAACGTGCTCGCCCATCGTATTAACTGACCGTTATGCCCGCCTGAGTTGCTACCTACCCGAGTCACCTCAACACGAGCGCCCATCACACATCGGTGTGCTTGTACTTTGACTTACCTCAGGCACTCTCGACTTGGGGTCCTGACATAGTCCCCGACAGGGTGGTGTGGTGGGGCTTGTCCCCCCACTAGTCCTACTAGGGGGGTTTACGGGGGGGGGGGGGGGGTGAAAAAAAATTATTTAGAGCCCCCACCTGGCGGGGGTTCGGGGGCAGCAACCATGAAGCAAAAATTAGAGAAAAAATTCCTTGTACAATATTGTAGTTTTGTATTCAATCTGGGCCATTCATTAGGCAAAAGATATGAAAATAGAAATTATGTTAATTTAGGGATTTTTTCCCTAGAATGCAACCATCCGTTTATACGAGGGAATTGTTTTACAGTTGTGTATTATTTTGTGTGAGAAAAACACAGGAGGTTGTGTAAGTTCAAAGATTTAGTTACAACAAATTTGTTGTCGATTGTATCCCTTCATTTTGATGGATAATTTAAAAGGAAGGATTGCTTATTTCTTTATGGATGCAGCCCAAATTGGGTGAACCAAATATATATGTATCTCTCTTGTTTTATGCTTTTATGTGTTTGTTGTTTGTGCAATATTTTATGTGTTCCATTGCTCTATTATTTAATTTCTAACAAATAGACCTATCAAAGGGAAAATGAAATATGTCCTCAAGTGTGAAACTATTTTTTGGATGTGTTTTCAACATGTTGGACAATTGTTTTTGAATATCCTGAATTTTTTGGTGGAGTGATGTTGTGTGGTGGTTGTATGTTTGTGTTGTTGATGGGTTGTTGTTGAAATGTGTTGATGTAATATTGTTATTGTTGATTGGTGTTCAAGGGGTTATATGTGTTGTTGTCAACTATGGTTTGTGTTGTGGTTAAGAGGGTTTTCTTATTGGTAGGCGTTTTTAGGGTTGATAAGTGGTGTTGAAATCAATATAGTGTTAATGTTAAAAGTGAGAAAGTTTTTTTTGTTGGTACGTGTTGAAGTTGTTTTTGTTATGTCATGTAGATGTATATGCATTGTATGATGTGGACATGGGAATGGAAGTGTGCATGTTTGAAGTAATTAGTGGTATGGATGTGGATGTTATGATAATTATTTGCATGTGTTTTGTAATATGTGTGTTAGGATTTGTGTATGTTAATTTGTTGGAGATGTTTGGAGTTAATACATTTGAGTATGTTTGCAAGTATGATTGTATGTAGTTTGAAGTGTATGTGTTTTTAGTTTGTATGGGATTTGAGGTTGTGTTGTGTGACATAGTCATGGAAATGGAGGTTTGCATGTATGAAGTGTTGGGTTGCATGTGACTAGTAATGTTGATGGATCTTATGTTGGTTTGTGTGAGGAACGGATTTGTGGAGTTTGAACCTTGAAATAATGGATTAATCATTGTCCTCATGAATATCTAATATAGGTTGTATTGAATCTATAATTGCAGAATTTTGTGTTATGGTTGTTTGAACCTCATAGAAGTTAGGTGCTCCTAAGATTGTGTGGTGTTTGTGACATGATCATTCAAGACGGTAGTGTCAAAATCATTAGGAAGTTCAGTATCTTCTTGCGCTAATAGGAGGAAATATATATTTTGATCTAAATGTATAAAGCTATGAATGTCTTTCATACTATTTTGATCTTGTTTTAAAACTACAAGTTCCTCATGTGTCAAATATGGTGTTTCCGGTATTGTTATTGCCATTGTCATTGTCTTCCTCAAAGGAGGATGCTCAAAAGTTTGATATTATTAGCCTAAGACATGCGAAGAATTTTGAGTCTCATGTTGACTATCATACAATTATGGTGGGTTGGTATTCATTTTTTTTCTTTTGAGATCTTGTAATAGGCATCAAGACCTTGTGAAAGTAAGTGATCTCCTAAAAATATACTAACTAATTTTTTTGTTGTTTTGGTATTTTTCTTGATTGTTTTTGGATTTTGGGATATTTAATTATTATTATTATTTATTTTTTATTTTATTTTATTTTATTTATTTATTTATTATTTTTATTATTTATTTATTTATTTTTTCTGGATTTTTTTAATAGATGTAAAGTTTAACTTTGGATTTGGAAGTTGTTGAGATTTGGATGTTAATGGTTGAAAAACCTAAAATAGAAGAATGCATATCTAAATCTTGAGAATTAAAACATAGATTTTGATGAGGATGGGGTTGATCTTGGAGCTAGAATAATGAACCCAAGTCAACATATGAGGGATGTGAAATACATTGACTTACGAGGAGCCAAATTTCGAAGCAAATTTACTTACTGATAGGGCTAACAAGACAATCTACTTGAAGAAGAAAAAACGCCAATCAAAAGGCCTAATTAGAGATAATATGAGGGATACAAGATTTATAATGACTTATGTAGGTTTTAACCTTGTATAAAAATTATCTACAAACAAACTCTTAAAACATAAAATAAACAATAGTGAGAGCATAAAACATAAAATAGATATACACAAAGATTTTCCCCTAGATCCTAGAACTGGGACTACTAGCTTGATTTTTTCATTATATTCCTTTCAATGTTACAAAACATATATATACATGTGGAAGCATTCATAAACCCCAATCCAACCATGGATTATAACATAACCGTAGTTCCCTTGACCAGATCTACAAAATACCATGGGCATAAAACCATCATGCCCAAAACCATGTGCAAACCCATGCATAAAACCATAGGCAAGTCTGCCCACCTAATATAGTGTCCAAAAAATATTTATCAGGGTGCTGCCCTACACCCCCCCTGTGACCCCCTTATTGTGCCCGACGCAAGCGTAGAGGATTTAGCCGCCCCCCTCTCACCCGTCGCTTCTTGCCTGAAGCTAGTCGTGGAAATAATATAACACACACCCAACAACTTCAAACTCTTCTAAGCATCTATGTGATTGAATATGCGATGGATGATATGCTGGTGTTCTCCTATTCCAAAGTAAATTTAAAACATATGGAAATAACGATGCTAAAATGTAAAAGCTAAAGGAAAACATACTAAACTAAAGGAGATCAAGCATACTTTCCCTAGTATGTGATCTTTTTGTTTGTGTTTTGACTACTTTGATCTACTTTTTTTTTTTTCAAATTTTATGAGTTTAATGGAAAGAAAACACTTTAAGAAAAAAAAATGATGGTGCTTTGGACTAACTCAAAAGGGCATTATGGTTGAATTGGTGTCACTAGTTGCAAAATTTTTAAAACCGTCATAAAACAAATACAACCTAATTATTCAAATAAAGATGTGTTTTCACAATAACATATGCCTAATGAGAAAATGTCGTAGGATCCAATTGATTTGTTGACCACTCTCAAGATATTATAGCTAGAGATACAGTGACTTAGGCCCAATATGGCATCATACTCACCTTATATCTCTTCCCTAGATACTATGAGATTCATATCTAACGCATGATGATGCATATTGAGTAACTTGAGACATGATATTGTACCCTACACCCCGCTAGGTAAATGGTTGAAGGCTCCTAGGCTTGTGAATTACAAAAGGTGTATAGTGGGGGACTATCGTGAATAATGGGCTCTCCTAATAGGACCTGAGATTTGAGGGGTCTCCTTTTCTCTCTTCACCAAATAAATCTTGATGGACTGAGGGCCTGCAACCTAGTTTAAACCAAGCTAGCCACGCGTTGAGGCACAACTTTTGTTCTCCCCTCATTTTTTACATTACTGAGAAATGGTGGTTCATGTTGAACCCTAATGCGACAAAATCCCAAGGTAGGCTTGCTACTGAAAAATAAAAGAGAGTTGCGTGTGTTTATTTTACACCTAAGATCACACAAGTACGAAAGGGGAGAGGATATGCACCCAAAAACTCTAGGATTTACAACGATGTGAAAATGCACAAAACATGGTAGCCAATGTTCTTTTTAAAGCACCAAAATAAAATGTTACACACACACACACACACACACACACACACACACACACACACAAAATTATGTTTTCCCCCCCAGATATATCTGTAGTTTCAGGGTTTCAAGTCTTATCCCGATGATTTCCAAATTCTTCACAATCTGTGTTAGTTCCAACACAGATTTAATGATTAGCCCAAAAAAAAATCAAAGGGAATGGAAAAAAATTCTAGAACAACGACAAATAATGAAAAACAAAAGTGCCAAGATACCTGATAAAAGCAAAAATTACCTTACAAATGCACTGCACTACATAATAGAAGTGCAACAGAACCTGATGTAAGCATGTCTCTATAGATGAGGTTAAAAACTTGAAAAAAAAACCCTAAAAAAACACAAATGGATTGTCATAGGGTTATAAAATAAAATATCTTAACCAAATATGCAATCTAATATCTTAAATCCTAGAAATGAAGTAATAAAAATGAAAAAATAAGTTCAAATCCAAAAAACGAATGTGCCGTAAAAGTCAACACATGTGTCGAACTATGTAACGTATGCACCACATTGTACATGCACCTAAAAAATCATGAAAAAACTTCTCAATTTTTTTAAAATAAGGGAGGTGGGTCCCATCGAGCGTGCCATAATGTCATTGGGGAATAAAATTGAGTAAATACTAGCATTTGCATCAGGAGGTGCAAAGTAATGCCGGGGAGTAGAGAATGTCGAAAATAATAATTAAATGAAATATATGGAAATTTTAGTTTGTATATATCTTTTAAAGAATATAATAGGAGGTTAAATTTAAAAAGAAAGTTACACTAGCATAAAGTAACACTAACATAATTGTCTCAGAATAATGGCATAGTAATGATGGTATCCTTCTTCTTCGTGCTCCCTTCTCATCATATGCTTTAGTATATGACATTTGAGAAGTGGAGAAAGTACCAAGGCGAGATAAGAATAAAAAAATGACAAATATGAAGAGAGAAATTGAAGGAAATGAAACCCTTTGCACTCAAGAAGCATACAAAATGGATTCATGCACTCCCTTATACATTGGATCAAATAAAAAAAATCATGGAGCTCCTTGCCAATAATGAGAAAGAAAATAAATTTGGGAAAAAAAACTTGAGAAAGAGATGCTCATTTGAATATAACAATAGGCTCATAAGCATGTCTCAAATTTGGATATTAGGCTCAGAAGCATCTCTTGCCAAATTTGGCTACTCTATGTGAATTTCCTTTGAAATTAAAGTATATTTTTTCATTCTGTAAAGACAATTTGTCAAGCAAAGGTTAACACCTCTATTTATCAAGCAAGTTTCTGCTAGTTAACACCTCTATTTCTCCAGCGAGTTGGTTTTTCTGCAGAGCAGGCTTTGGCTGGAGAATGAGAAAGAGTAGCAACTCTCTTGAGTACTGGATGAATCGTTCGGGTGGGCTGCACCCGGGCTTAGACAAGAGGGAGCTTGAGTTTTGGTTTATTAATTTGTAAACCCTATTCCTGAGAGCTCTCGAGAGGATTTCTGAATATAGACTGAAACCCTAATTAAAGAGTTGAACCAATTGCATCATATGATCCGTTTATGCAACCTAATATGGTATTTATATATCGGTCTCAGTATATATGTCATTGAGTTAAAAGCGTTTTTTTCAAGAGTATTTTGGGCATCCGTTAGTATAAGAAAGGTAATTCGCTACAATCTTTGCCAGGTTCGTCATCGACTTTTATATTAAAAAAGCTGATCAACAGATCTCCAGAACAATAGAACCTCCCATTCGGTTGGAGCAATATGATCCATCTAAGCTGCACATCCGCTTATTAAAATAAAATGTTAATTGTTGTATTTAAACACTGTCAGTGCGCTCATGTCGTTCCATGAGGAGTAGACATGGTAAAATTTGGTAGGTACTGCTTATAATTTTATAAATATGTAGTGTAAATATATTTTTCTTGTACCACAAAATAACAATGGTGTAAAAGTATTAACTATCAAATAAATTTGATCATTTATTATATTTATTATTGATAAATTATATTAACTAAAGTGAAGGATTGAATATCTATAGAGATTGAAACTATTAAGTATTAATTATGATCGATGATTAATTTGAAGATTGAATTCCAAAAAAATATATCAATTATTAAATATTAAATATTAATTAAAATTGATGTTTTATTTTATATGGTTGGAGAAACAAAAACAAGTGTGCATGTTGCCTAGGATATGTTGTTAGTGTTCTATAGATCTTTTTCTCCCAAACAAAAAAAAACAATTATCTTTTAATATTTTTAAATATATTTTTTAAAAATATATATTTTTACACACTTATAAATACAAACATTTTAAAGCTTTTATTCCATTCATGTATAAGAAAATAATAATTTAATATTTAAAGTGTATTATTTGACTTATTCTTACTTTCAATTTTTGGGAAATAAAGTCAATTAATCTATTTAATAGTGATAATTTCATATTTGAGTATAAAATTATTTTTAAACTTATATTTTTATATAATATTTTAAAAATAAATGAAAAGATTTAGATAAAAATTAATATTATTTTGCTTCATTATATAGATTTTTAATTAATAATTTTCAAATAGTCAAACTAAATTAACAAATATATCTTTTGAAATTAATGTTTTTTCTAAAAAAATATATAAATAGAATATTGATAAAATTCCAGTACAACATTCTGTTCAGTTTCAGAGTAACGAGATGCCAATGACTTGCCAGTCAGTAATGAAATGTCCACGTGTATAAATTGACAAATTAATCTCATTGTTGGTGAATGGCCTGCCATGAATAGCCATATAGAGAAGAAAAACCAATATACCATTTATAAAACTGCAATATTTATATATAATTTTGCATGTGCTGTAGAGCCAACTAGGCAAATAACGGTTTGAAGGGAGAGTGAACTGGTGAGGACAGACAAGAGGTTTAGTTTTTACACGAGGTTTAATTTTTACACGTGGAAGATTCATACTAAGTGGTCGATTCATACTTATCTGTCTACAATCTCAAACCTACAAAGCGTCAGATACTTCTCCACACACATTACTACATTACTGTAACTGTATTGTAGCATAGCAGGAATCCACAAGGGAAAATACACAGATTCATGTGAAGACTGTAAGAAGTTTTTTCTCTTTTTCGATAATTCTGGTTTGGCTACATTGGGATTCTTATATTGATAGTGGTATTCACAAATAACAGTAAACCCCATTGTAAAATCACCTGTCTATTTTATAGTTCATTCTTGTGTGTATATATCAGATCATTCTTGTGTGGATATTGCTTGTGTATACTGTTCTGTGTGGTGAATATATCATCAAACATCTTATTGCTCTATATATGCTATTAGATTTTTGCATGCCATTGGGTTTATGAGTTGAAGCAAGGTGGTGGTCAGGATGTTTGAGGCGGTGAATCATCTATCTTTGTGTATAAAGCATCCATTCCTGCGTACTGTATAGTGTATACTTTGTGTGTATATAACATCATAGTTGTGAATATATAATCCATTGGCTGTGTTTATGTAACCAGGTCATGGCATGCATTTGTGTTTGTGGGTTGAAGAAAGATGATGGCCATGATGGGTGGGCTGAATTTGGGAGGAACCTGCTTAGCAAGGCATGGGCAGAGCTCAATCTTCAGTTCAAAGACACACCAGATCATGTCCATATACCGGCTAATTGCTCCAAAGCCCGCTACAAATCCAGGTGAGGGCAATTCTAATTCAATTGTTGTGAATTCTCAGTCTGAAAAAATGGTTAATGGCGCTGAGGGCATTGCTCGCCATACTAGATTCTTCTCATGGGCAGAAAAGGGCAAGGGGTTCTAACAATCCTGGTGGGTTAGGCTCTGAGAGAATCAGGGACATAGTAGCTGATAGGAGTAGGCCTCATACTGCGTATTCAATAGACGTGTCTTTGAGTATGGAAGCATTGAATGGAAAAAGCAGCAGCCAGTGACTTATGTTGGGCCATTGTTAACTGCCCAAGAGTGGAAAACATTCATACATCAGAAATGTAAATTCATGAACATATATACCCGTGGTAAGAAGTGGAAAACATTCATACATCAAAAATGTAAATTCATATTCATGGACTTGAATATACATTTTTATGAACAGACCAGTCTCAATACATGTTAACAGGGCACTATAATACAAAATGACAAAAGAAAAGGTTCTCGACATAATGGAGATTGGGTTTCAAATATCTAATGGAGCACACTTTAAGATCACAAGGAAACATGCAAATAAGCCAACTATCATGTGCAATGCAATTTACTGCTAGCTGGTCTAGATGAACTTGGATCTGATAGTGTTCATCTTTTTTATAAATGTATGTGCTTGCACAACAGCTCTAGACACTGATAGCAACGAGTTAGATGGATGGCGAAGGTTCTCAAGGATTCAAACGAAGATTGTTGTTGGATTTAGATGGATGGTGAAGGTTCTCAAGGATTCAAAACTAAGGTTGTTGATGGATTAAGGTTGCACCACACTTGTTGCAGCTTGCCCATGAAATCCAGGAGCAGTGCTAATTGCAGGGCTAATAGGTCCTACAGGTAATGGGACTGAAGACTGGTGAATATAAATTGGATGGTGAATAGAAATTGGAGGAATTTGACCAGAATGGACAACAGTTGAACTCACAAAAATTGCTTTTTCATGTTGCATTGAATTTACATATGATGCCAATCCACTGTTGTGAGTTCTAACACCAGAGGATAGTGCCATAAAGAGGCTTAGTCCACTTGGACTGCTCATCGCTTCTGCCATATTGACTCTTGAATTTTTCAGGCTTCCTGAAGCTTGACATATAAAAGATGTGCGAGGAGAAGAAGCATTGAAAGGGTTTCTGTTTTGAACAGAGGATGTACATAAATTCGCAGGATTTTGTAACATTTGAACTCCATTTGTCTGATATTGATTAAGACATCTGTGCTAAAAAATAGTCAAACAATCAGTAGCCTATCAGGAAAAACCTATATATGACACACACTTGGAAACATCTGTGTCAACATATTCGTAATCACTAAATAGGAGTTTCACCTACATTTTGTTTTTGCTCTGCAGGATTTGCAGATACATTTGTAAATGTTTACTTATATTGAGAAGGTATAACTGCATGTGGGCTACCTGACTGATGTTGGGCCCTATACTTTGCATGTAAATTGACTCCAAGAGATCTAACAGGATTAATCTTTGTGGGGCTACCACCCAACGTTAATGTTGGCGAGGCAAGCAACAATGTCCCAGAATTGGATGATGTTGATGAACCTGGTTGTATTTGTTGTTGTTCCTGCTGTTGACGCAGAGGAGGATTAATGAAAGATGTTTGTGGGGAATTTGACCCTGCATTTGCTGTTTCTGATGGAGTGTTGATACTTGATGAGCAGATTGAGGTGAAACTGCGATTTTTGTACCGCTTGCTGCTGCACATACGGACTATAGGTGAAAAGGAATTGTTGGAGATCGAGGGAGACTGACCATTGTGGCCTTTTCTAGTATTGTTGCTTTGCAGATTTTCCTGACGAGCTTTGAGAGATATGCGAAGGCCCCAAAACAGATGGTGTGCTCCTACTGCCGACTGGAGATGAATTTTTGTTATTGATAGGAGCCATATATTTCTGTTATGAGATGGGTACTTTGCTCCCAGTTGCATTCCTTAATGTTGGTGTTCTCAGAGTTCAAAACTGGAGGTGACCCCACTACTGAAGTGGGCACAGAATTTGCTGAAGGCAACCTTGGAGCCATGATAGAGGCAGAAATAATCACTTAACCTCCTTATGGAAAGAGCAGCAGCCATAATCACTTAACCTCCTTATGGAAACAGCAGCAGCTAGTGGGGTTCATGCACTCAGCGAGGAGTTTGTGGGTCTTGGAGAGGTTACTGTGAATAGGGGTAAAATTGGGCCTGTTAATAGCATCAGTCCTCACCAGAACAGATCTATCTTCCATGAATATGAAACCCCCGCTGGTACTTTTGCGATCTGAGGAGGAGGAAGATCAGTTCAACCCACAGTCGCAGGCCACACAGAAAATTTGCAACTGTTCACCACCATGAGTGTCTTATAAGCCACCTGATCCGGATTTATGCAGGAACGCAACAGAATACAGATATAACCATAGATACAGAGATGCAGCGGAAATAATGCTTCATTTTATTAATAAAATAATGACTGCAATAAGCTTACAAACATAATGGAAATAAGCTAGGGCGCTGGTAGCGTATCTCTGATAAGAGATGTAGCGTACGCAGGCCTCTAAACTGTGTTACATTGAGGCTCGCAGGCCTATTACAGACATAATGGAAATAAGCTAAGCTAGGGTACTGGCAGCGTATCCCTGAGAAGAGATGTGGCGGCTACCAGCCCCTGAACTGTGTTACAATGTAGACATGATGGAGATGGGGCGAGCTAGGGCACTGGTAGCGCTTATCTCTGAGAAGAGATGTATCGGCTCCCAGCCCCCTCAACTATCTTACAATGAGGCTCGAGGGCCTATTTATTGTTGAGAAACAATGTAGAATCCGAAACGTCCAAAACCCTAACCGTAGGAGATGAAGCGCCAAAACTGTGGGTCCCGTTTGGGTAAATTGGTGGTTCAACTTCCCGGGGGCGTAACTTTGGCATCCAATCTCCGTTTGACGCGCTCAATAGCTCGTTAGAAAGATCTATCCGAGGAATTCAATTTTTGAATGAGAAACATCGGTCCATGGACCCATGTTGCTCTCCGTTTTCCCAAAAAAACGTCGTTTAGGGCCTCAAAACAACTCCGGAAGTTTAAGACCCGAAAATTGCTAAAAATAGTAAGTTGTGCCGAAACTTACAAACTGAAATAACTGATGGTGGGGGTTCAAATGGACTCGATGGGTGGCCACCAATATCCACCTGGATTATTAATGCTCCAAAACGGCTCCGGGTGTGCAGGACCCGAAAACCTGCTATAAATAGTAAGCTGTGCTGAAGCTGAAAAACTGAAAGAATTGATGCTGCGGGTCCAAATGGAATAGGTGGGAGGCCACCGATATCCACCTGGATCATTCCTCCCTCCTTAGGAAGCAATGTTCTCCATTGCGTTAAGTTCCTCCATGGGGGGGAAAATTTTGCTGAACTTGGTGTTGGCAGACGTGCTGGATGTAGATGTGCCACCGCTGGGCAGCCATTGAAGGATCTGAAAAAAAAATTGTCCATCATCGCGTTCCTCTGTTTCTCGAGGGCATCCTCGAGCAAGATTTTGACAGGATCTCCTGCTCCCTCGTCTTTCTTTCCTTCCGCAATGGGGTCGTCGGGGTTGCGAGGTTGAACTCCTTATACCCTGGCCGCATTGGGGATATCATGATGATGATGAATGTGAAATGGGTAAGTACTTTGAATCTGACCTCTAACTGACTCACCATACCCTTTCCCTATCATTTCTTAATGGATTTCTGACAAATTATGGCTTTCTTGACATGACAGTTAAGAAATCGTGCTTTCGTATTGCACAAAGTGTATTTTTCGCACTTTTCGCTATGAAAGTAGCAGCGCTTTCGTAGCGAAAATCCTCTTTTTTGAGCTAGTGGCGCTACGAAACAGAGGATTCTTGGATAATTACAGAAATTCAACCCGAAACCTTATGGAATGACCCCTAAATTGAAAATGTGAGTATTTTATCATAGAAAGGACTTCTAAAGACTTTATTTGAATTAATGATGACCTTTAAACTCATAAAAACTCTAACCTACCCTTAACCAAAACCTAAAATGAATTTCAAACCTATTTTGAGGCCATGATAAAAAATAGAGTTGACATAATGATGTTTTGAAATTTTTTTGGGTGATAATAGTGGCTCCACTTGGGATAGTGTGCCCCAGTGGTACACTAAGAACCAGTAGTTCCAGTGCTGCTATCCATTTTCTTGACAAAAATAGAAAAACTTTGAAATTTCCAAACTTTATCCTCAAGATCTAATGGCCTTCACCTCGGGCTCAAGCTTGATGATCACTACAGAAGAACCAAATCTGTACCTACTGCAAAGATGCTTAGTAAACTTTGAGCTTATTCACATACTCCTACCTACCCTATCAGTTGCAATCTCCACTTTAATTCAAACAACATGAAACTTCCAATGAAGCCAATCATTTATCTTATCTGTTATTTCAAACTCTTGACTGCACTTGAACCAAAAATAAACATGATATTGGAATGACCAAGGCAACATAAGATGCATCTGATCTTCATAATGAAAATATAACTGGAAATCTGGACTGTAGAATCTTTCCATGTATTCAACTATAGGATCAAAGAAGAGATGATATGTTTGATGCTTCTCATGACATTCTACAACTTTGGACAACTCATCCATGCTTTGATCAACCACATAATACTTCATTTGTGTTCTTTCAAACTTCTTTTCAAACTGATTTACAAAAAAAGTGTATTCTTCCTCAATCTCTAAGAAGAAAGGTAGCAACACCCCCTCTTTGTGTTCTGGCATTAAAATCATTTGAAAAGACTGAACTTGATCATGAATAATATGAGATTGAATTTTATCTTTTGAAACTTGAATGTCGTTTTCAATGTTTTCTGCAACTTTATCCACAAACTAAATGTTATCTTCTGACTTGCACTCAAATGATTTCAGATTATAAGACAAGGATGAAGATAAATTTTCACCCACTTTTTCCTTAGTGTGATCATTATTTGATGCAGGATGATATAAGGAAAGATATGAAAAATCAACACTTTCCTTAACTTGAGGGTTATAGAAACTATCTTCCAGTATTTCCTCTTGTTGTTTCCAATGATTCTCATACTCCTGATGATCAAAAGACTGAAAAGTCTACTACAACCATTCATCAAACTCAGAGGATGTATCATAATCTTCCTAAATAATCTCCTACTAAGTTTCATTTTCATATAAGAAAGAGGCTATCCTTTCTTCTTGATGATGAAAGAGATTGTCATGAAGGGCTTCTAAACTTTCCTCATCCATGAACTCATCATCTTCATAACAATTCTCCAAATATTCAATAAAACTCACACAATGTTTACAACAGTCTTTGACCAACAATAAGGAGGGATGAAACTCTTCATACATCTCATAAAATGCAACATGGAAATTAGCAAGAGAATATAATGAACCATTTGGCAAGCTTTCATACCAAGACCGTGCTTTTCCTTCCAAAGTAGTCATAAACATCTTCATGAGACAATCCTCAGGGAACTAAACCTTAAGACTGTGTACATGCATATGTAATCTAACCAAATGAAGAGCAATATTTTCTTTCTTTTCATCTTTGAATATAGGAAGATCAGGTAACCATTTAACCTTTGGCATAGGATTCGGAAAACTAGGGATATGAGACTGATTCATAGGGCCATACCTGGCATTTATTCTTGCAATGGAACTCATTTTGAAACTTCATCAAGCTACTTATCTTCAAGCAGTGGAGTCACCTTCCAATTGATTATTTTATTTGTGGAGTCGCCAAGGTAGATGCAGCCTTGAAAAGCTTGCTGAGCTCCTGCTACCTTCAAAACCTCATCTTCAAAATCACGGGAAATTATAATCTTCAGACTCTCGAAAGACGTACCAAAATGTTATCACAAAATCAGACTTGATAGGCTGCCAATCAATTTAATCTCATGTAACTATTTCAGACCAATATTTTGGCTGAGGCTCAGCCTCCTCAACCTGAGAGGGCTCTCTCAAGGGTTTATGATTTTTGATAAATATGTAGATGGCTAACTATATATGGGATAAAAATAGATAAATGATATAAAATGATTGTAAATCACATTAGAAAGTGTACATTGGGCTTATGGAGTCATAATAGCTTCAGAAAAACCAAAACAATCTACCTAGCATGGAAGTCAAGGTATATTAGAGTTCAAGTCAAGGAATACAAATGCAGAACAGTGGAACACACAATCAGTTTGCCTATGAAGGAAGTTAGAGCATCATTGATGAATTCTGAGTAACATAAGAAAACACCACTGAAATATAATATTGAAAATATGCCATCTGAACAAGAACATACAAGAACTCTCAATGAATCTCGAGTTGTCCAAGTAGAAATTCTATATTAAGCTAAAAACAGTCACTTACAATAAAACCCAATATTTTTTCTAAAAAATGTCCAACCCTTTCTATTTCAACTTCTTGATCTTTTATAGATCATTTACATCATGATATAAGCTTCTCCACAACTATATACATTGAATTCCCATGCTTTGACACCTATTCGAACCATAAAACATGGTATTTATTACAAACACAACTGTAAAACTAACATAGAGTCCTATTACAAATAGAATTAGAACTCTTCTGATTCTACTCAAAATAGCTTTATATAAAAATAATCACATCATTTTCCACCTATATTTCCATTAATTTGAATCCTGATGATGAGTTCCAACTTGTTATAACCATATTGTTGATGATGTTGATCCCCTGCAATCTAGGAAACGACTCCCCTGTTTTTAGGCTTAGGATCCCTTTAGTTTCTTGAGATATTCTGACCACTTATAACTAATAAATTCAAGGCTAATTGATGTTGGGAAAATTATTGTCATATTTCCCAAATCATCCCTTCATGCTAGTTGTGCAAAAAAACTTTGAACTTCTCAAAACAATGAAAACAAACCCGCACTACGAAAGCAACACAGTTTCATAGCGCTTTTCGTAGAGCAGTATTTTTACCATTTTACCTTTAAAAATTTGGCTTATTTCTACCATATTTATCTTCACTATAAATTAACACAACTCCCCTATCAATTTCAGGTCATAATCCATAGTTTTTACCTTCAAACATTTATGAGAGAGGGTGAAAAGAGTTGCTACAACAGTTTCATAGTGCTTTTCATAGTGCATTTTAATTTATCAATTTATCACACCTCCTAATGAATTGGAAGAACCTGATATTTGTAGTTAGATATGTTAGGAAGAAAAACCTCTTTCAATTTCCCAAAATTCGTTTTCAGTTGCTCAGACACCTCCTTGTAATTTGACTACTCAAACCAGAAAACATAGTTTTTTTCTTCATGATTTTCAGTAGTTTCGTAGCACTTTTCACTCTTTTTACACTGTTTGTGCTACGAAATTGGTGAGTGAGTATTTTTTTCCATATTTCTTCAAAACAAAAGCCAAAAATGTGCCAAAACTCAAAAAACCACTGGTTTCATCAAAACAATAGATCATACAAACTAAAAACACAATTTTCATGAGGCTCATTCTTAGTTTTCCATTTGATTTAGCTTTTGACCTTTTAATGATTTTCCATTCTGCACCTTTGTGTTTTTAAGCTCATCTTGAGTCAATTTTAGTTGCTGCTCCAATTTCACCACTTGATCTCTAAGTCTTCTATTACTGGCTCTCAAGTGAGTGTTGATTACTCTGACAAATGTAGCTTCCTTTTCCTTCATTATTCTGCTGGCTGCATGCTCCACTATTGGCGATGAGAGGTCAACCACTTCTTCAGGGACTTTGACTGTTTCAATAGTTTCTTGGACGTTCTTTTTGCCTTCCTTGAGCTTCTTAGCATGCTTAGTTAATGGTTTTCTTGCTTGAAAGATAAAGGCTGCATTTTCACGCTCAAATTCAAGTTTCTTTGTTGACTTAACCTTTTTCTATTTATGTTCATCTATTCCAATGAAATCAGCTTGTAGAATGGGTGATTCCTATACTATAGCATTCACATTTTCAGGCTCATATCTTAGACAATGTCCCCCTTTGTGGACCTTCTTCTCCTCTGCCATGCTTCTTTTGAAAAACCTATCAACTTCTCTGGAATCAATAAAACAGTCTCACTTGATAATATAGAACAGCCTCGCATGAGAAAGTGGAACAGCCTCACTTGATTATAGTGAAGATAGCCTTGGTATAGAACAACCATGGGCTTAAATTTAATGCTTCAGAGTTTAAACAGTTGAGCGGAGGCAAATGAAAACTGGAATGATTGAATTAGGTAAGGTTTTCAAATTTGAAATCCCATTTTACAACTGAATGATGCCCCTATCATGATGATGATGGATGTGAAATGGGTAAGTACTTTGAATCTGACCTCTAAGTGACTCACCATACCCTTTCCCTATCATTTCTTAACGGATTTATGACAAATTCTGGCTTTCTTGACATGACAGTTAAGAAACCGTGCTTTTGTAGCACACACATTGTATTTTTCGCACTTTGTGCTACGAATGTAGCAATGATTTTGTAGCGCAAATCCTCTTTTTTGAAATAGCGGTGCTACAAAATGGAGTATTCTTGGCTAATTGCAGAAATTCAACCCAAAAACTTATGGAATGACCCTTAAATGGAAAATGTGAGTATTTGATCATGGAATGGAATTCTAAAGACTTTATTTGAATTAAATGATGACCTTTAAACTCATAAAAACTCTAACCTACCCTTAACCAAAATCTAAAATGAATTTCAAACCTATTTGGAGGCCATGATAAAAAACAGAGTTGACACAATGATGTTTTGAATTTTTTTTGGGTGATAACTATTATAGCATCATTTTTCACCCTCATGTGATTCATGATTGTCTCTATGGCCTTGGGCACCCATTCCCACAGACTTGAAAAAAATTCATAAAAAACAGTATTAAAAATCCCATACGCGGGTATGCCCAGACTTTTCCGCGTGTATACGCGAGTCCACATGTACTTTTCCACGTATGCCATTAAAATCATTAAAAATATATATAAAAATTCCCTATTTTTGGGCTGGGTTGATGGTTACTCCAGTAGTTCAACCACCCCAGTACGTGGCCAACTATTTCCAACTGATTGAAACTACTTTGAGGGAGTATAAAAGCCCCTCATGTGTATGGCCTAAGGGAGAGAGAAATTTATAGACATTATACTCTGTTGGAATCCCAATTCAAGTCTTAATTCCCGTGCCTCCTGCACTTTCCTAGATTTTTACAGGAAACCCTTGTTTCCTGGAGATGTTCATCTATTTATATATCATCTCGAGTGCACAAGTCTTGAAAGTATCTTAGCGAGGCAAGGGCGGGATGGATCCGGACGACGGTCTGTTCGAAGATCACCCGAATCCTTCCACGATCTTCGAACAGACCGTCGTCCGGATCCGTCCTGCCCTTGCCTCGCTAAGATACTTTCAAGACTTGTGCACTCAAGATGATATATAAATAGATGAACATCTCCAGGAGAGGGTTTCTCTAGCCTGTAAAAATGCAGGAGGTGCGGGAGACACGGAGATTCGAACCCAGACAAGTTCCAACAGAGTATAATATCTATAAAATTTCTCTCTCCCTTAGGCCATGCACATGAGGGGCTTTTATACTCCCTCAAAGTAGTTTCAATCAGTTGGAAACAGTTGGCCACGTACTAGGGTGGTTGAACTACTGGAGTAACCATCAACCCAGCCCGAAAATAGGGAATTTTGATATATATATTTTTAATGATTTTAATGGCATACACGGAAAAGTACATGTGGATTTCGCTGCAACGGAAAGGAATACAGGCATACTATTATGGGATTTTTAATCTTGTTTTTATGAATTTATTTCAAAATTACGTAAAGAATTCTTGTCCATAGAGACAATCATGAATCACATGAGGGTGAAAAAAGATGCTATAACAATAACATAAATTAAGAGATATCCTGTAAAGAGGAAGCTCTGGTTAAACCATAGGAAGTATATCGAGACAATATTGCAGAGGTACAATATGCAAGATAGTAAACCAGTGAAGGTTGCTATTCCTGTAGCTATAAAGATATCTGTTGAACAATGTCTCAAGGCACAAGAAGAAGAGGAGGACATGTCGCGTGTTCCATATGCAAGTGCAATGGGTAGCCTAATGTATGAAATGATCTGTACTAGAACAAACATTGCACATGCAGTGGGAGTATTGAGCAAGTTTATGTCAAAACCAGGGAAGGAGCATTGGACAAAATTGAAGCAGGTTATTGAGATATTTTCTTGGAACTAGTGATTATGGTTTGTTCTAGTAGGTAAGACCAAGATTGGATGGATTTTTAGACATCCATGGTTTTGTTGATGCAAAATGGGCTGAAGATCTGGACTAAAGAAGATCTACAAGTGGGTATGTATTTAGCCTATTTAGAGGTGCAATCCGTTGGATGAGTACAAGATAGTCTATAGTGGCTCTTTACAGTACAGAGGCAGAATACATGGCAACCACTCATGCACGAAAGGAAGCAATTTGGTAGGATAACTTGTGTTCAAGTATGGGGTTGTTGAAGTGATCTATAAGGATATACTGTGATAGAAAAATTTAAATCTTATTGGCTAAGAACCATGCTTATCATTCAAAGACAAAGCACATTGATGTTCAATATGAATTGTGAGAGATATGGTTGAGGATAAAAAGGCGTTGCCAGTAAAAGTGGACACTTTGAATAATTTTGCAGATGCATTGATGAAGTCTGTGAGCACTAAGAAGTTCTCTTGGTGTAGAGAAACAATGGGTGTTTCAGGGTTGAACTAATGACTAATCTATCCCGTGGGACCCTGTGGAAAGAAAACAACAAGTGGGAGAATTTTGGGGGGGGCGCAGTGGCCCCCCTTGTTGAATAGATTTGTGAATTATGGATAAAACACACTTCCCTAGACATGTGCTAATCTAGAACATCAGGTTAAAGAGTATATGACTAATTTTCCTAAATAAGAACACACACATAGAATGGATTAGAAGCTTACTTGGAATCCAAGCGCTTCCAAATGATTCCTTCTATCACTTCCATTGTAGCTTCAAATTCCAACCAGCGGTGAAAAATATTTCCTACAAGAATTAGCACTAAACAACAAAAGATAACAATAATACAGATGTCTATTCAAGTTAGTTTTCTAAATCAGTAAAGCATAAACCATATACAACACACTTAGTCCCTTTATAGGTAGCATTGGTGAGATCTCATATGACATATTATAAACTTCAAACCTTGGAAACTTTTTCTTGATGAAAGTCATGTATGATTTGTCTTGTTATTTGTCTTAGGGCATGTAGCAAATTGAAATGATAGGGGATGATAGACCCTATTCATTGGTCCTGAAGATGATGCCTAGTTAACCAAGTCATTGAGAGTGATGCCCACATTGACCTATAAAAAATTCCCCCCTAAAGCATGAAGTCAAAATAATAATAATAACATTTGATTGAGATGCTTTACACTGTGATGGGCTAGAGATGAAGTATATTGGTCACCTGCATCAATATTACAATACACTGCGTCATGATATATCCTCTTTGATCATAATTACTAAGGGTAGGCATTCCCATGTTCAACACATAAAAAATCTAATAACATGTACATAATTTAGAAAGTCGTCTTCATTGGAATGTTTCCCAATGCAGATGTGCATACATATATAGGCCCATGTTTGGATGACAATCTGTATGTAAGGTCACCGTATAGATGATGTGTACAAAAATCCTGAAATCATAGCCTAGATGGCTGAAACTAGATTCGGGGTCTTCTTATATCGTTCACTCGATCATTCAGGTACAAGTCTAGCCATGCGAATATATGTTTTGTAGTCGAACATGGAAAGACATCATTTGATTACCAACCAATGATGTGATTTTTTAACAAACGCGACAGAACCACCATTGATGTCAATGGCCCTCAAGGTACTGTAGTACACTTCATAAGGCATGAATAGATGATTTTATTTCGAACGAAAAACAAAATATTTTAGTCAAAGGTCTGGAAGAGAGGATCTTGTCGATGCTGTAACAAGCCTCATGGTACTAGAATTTGATGTTTCTAAGTGAACTTCCTGAATATTGATTTGTCGTCAACAGGAAGTCACCTTATTACGAAATGAGAGTTACTGATTTCAAAGACAAAATTTATGACTTGATATAGCAATTTTCAGGGGTGACGGTCATGAGAATGAAGGTTTATGAGTATTGTAGAAGGATGAGTATTCACTGGATGAATTCTCTTGAAAATATCAGCGACACTAAGATGAGTTGGTAGAATTGACCAAAAGCCAAAGTGAAAAGGTATGATGAACCATAGGTATGAATGAACCGTCAAGAATATTACCCAACCCAAAGAGTCATAGACATGGAGTGAAGGAAGTGTCATTTTCAAGAGCGACTTGCTACCATAAAGAATTCTTCTCACTTTTCCCAAATTTTCCCTGGTAATTTGTCGACTAGTACCTCTTTATTTTTTAACAAGCTTAAGGAGGATAACATTTGCTTGATCTATAATTCAACCCTTTGGGTGAATAAAGTATCGCTATTTAATAATTTAATGAGTCTAGCGATGAATGAAACTTGATTCTTGCCATGCTTTACAAGCCTGTCGCTATTTTATGTTTTAACGGGCTTAATGACAGTGATAGCCCGATCCTTTTTCATATTTAGAGAGTTTGAAAAAGAGGACGAAAGAAAACTCCAAAAGTACTTTTTCATAAATTTGTCGCTCAAATCCAAAAAAGTGTAAAATAATATTTGAGAGAACCTCTTTGGTCATGTTTAACCAAGGTATTAATTTTTCGTAAATAATCTATCTCAGTCTAGAAAAGGGTTAAACTTATACTGAGTAGATATCAATTCATTTACTTTTATGAGCACAAAAAGACAAGTGCTTGGAAATATTTTCACATTATTAGAGTCTGAAAAGAGTTGAAAGAAAAATCCAGGGGTTCCTTTTTCGCTGTTATCGAAGCTTGAAAAAGAGATAAAAGTGTGCTTCAAATCCTTTTTCATTTTTAACAAAGCTTGAAAAATAAGGAGAAAAATTATGCTTTGTGGTCAAATTTTCTTGAAATAAATGTGCACAACCAATCTGTTCATCAGTTGTAAGAGCTGTTTAGAACAACATCAAATGCATTAAAAATAATTATTTCATGATAAAAACATAATAAAACCACATTCATAGAAATAAATATAATTTGAAGATAATTAAATGACTATTAAAAGTAGTTTCACTATTCATTTTTACCATTCCATAGTTACCATTTGCATTTTGGAGCTCTGAACCTGATTTTAACCCCGAAATTTAGCTCTTGATTGCGATTGTTTCTGTGGATGGTTTTCATTGCCGTTTGATCTAGGTTAGTGCCATGAACCTCCTCTTTCATTTAGTATTCATTTCATTTCCAATTTCTGCAAATGTTTAGGGTTTTAAGGACCCTAGGGTAAATTCTGCCCAAAATGAGGGCAACACACCCTTGAATGTCGAAACCTGCATTGCATAGCAAGTAAAATGAAGGCTACTTGCACATGCAATGCACGATATCTTGTTAGGGAGTGCGTTGGGTTCGTTTTAAAATTTTGATTTTCATTTTATGCTCAAAATTTGCCTAGTTTTTTGCAATGAATGGAACCTAATGGATCTTATGGTTATATTTCAAGTTTATACCAGATTACAATGATGATTACATGGAGGGAAAGAGAACATGAAGAACATGATATGATTTCCCTAAATGATCCGAGTACAGTAAGAGCCCTAAGAGATTGTGGACTTCTTAAGTACTTCAGGTTGTCAGGGATGAGGCAACAAATAGAACTATTGGAGTTCTTAGTTCGAGCATGGGATCCAACTATTGAGGAATTTCATATTAAGAACCAAGTGGTTCCCGTAACAGTCGAGGATGTATAATTTCTCACATGTTTGTCAAGGAGAGGCTTGCCTATTTCACTCTCAGGGTCTGTTGTTAGAGAGGAGGTTGTGAGATATTATATTCTACAACATTTCCATTCAGGGGTAGAGCCAAGCAAAGATGGAAAGATAAACATCCGGGATGTTAGAGATTTTCCTTTGAGAACTATCCTTTTCACGATCACTAAACTTTCTAACACTGTTACACTACATGTAGCGAATAGATTGTATATGAAGTATGCTCTAGAGTGCTTGGAGCCAACAACCTTCAAATGGTCTGAAGCTGTTCTTTCTCAGATAAAGGAACAACTGAACAAAGAAAAGGGAGGAAGGAAAAAGAATTTTAGTTATGGTTCAATCCTTATATCCTTCGCTTTAGAATAAATTCCACTGATGCAGCCACAACATGTGACACTAGATATAGCTAGTCCTAGAGATCCAAGGATGTAGAGACGGGTAGGACTCATGGGTTGGCATGCAGACCAATCTACCATTTTGTTCTTGAATGCATTCTTCGCCTGGTTCTGGAATTTTTTTTTTCCATCGATGAGTATGCATACGCAGGCGTTGATTTCCGAGGAGATCCAGATCTACCATTACTAGAAGGCGCTCAGTGGGGTGCAATGGGTAAGAATTATTTGACCATGTTTTTGATTTTCCTAAGGTTTATACAATGTTTTTGTATTTTTGATGTTTTCCCAATACTAAACTAAATTTTTGATGTAATGCAGATGTTGGTCGTGTTCAACCAGTAGAGGAACCAGAGCACGAAGCAGATGCACTAGTAGAGAGGGCTGTCGGTAGAGCAGTCCTTCAGGACCTTGATATGGCTGAGTCTCTGTCTGAGCTTCGGCAGCACATAGAGGGGTTTACCTTTGGGATTCTGAATTGTCGGATTGAAGAGTTGCCCATGCAACTGTAGTGACACACTATTGGGGTTCCTAACCACTGGATGTGGTTACTTTGTAGGATAGCTAGATCTATATCATGTTACCACGAGCGCCACTAGTTTACTTGTGACATTTTGCATACATTTTGAGGTGAGATGACCAATGTGCCTTGGGCACAAATTTTGCGAAAACCTATAACTATCTATCTATATGATTTCAGAGTTTTCCTATGTTTATTGTGCAATTCTATTCAATTATGTGAATGTTTTCTTTACATATGTTGCAAAAGTCTGTCTGAAACATGATTAGCTAATGAATAATTCAATGTGTTCAAATTTCTAGAATTGAATAAAATCAAAATTTATTTCCAAAAGTCGAACTCTTACGAACAATCTATGCAGTGTTGGATTTATAACAATATAAGTTGTAATACCACAAGTTGTGAGTCTAACCTTATGATTATGCAGTTAATACCAAATGAAATGGCATCAGAGAGAGTTTCGATCAACACACTATACTAAATGATATTGTTTGTCAATCTACCAATAAAAATCCCTTGAAAAATCACTAACTCACCGTTCAAAGTGAAAATGGCCCACGTTGCAGAGGATAGATTCTGCGTACTAAGACTAGCACCATCAGCATATCCAACAAATGGTTCTGAATATTTAGACATCTGAAATTAAATGTAAAGCAGATTGCTAATGTCAAGAAAAATCTAAAAACAAATTAAGATAGTGAATGAAAATAAACAACATATATGTACAATATAATACAAAAAATTACTACGCTCATGATTAAGCACAGTAACGTTTCAGATACAACCCATTTCTAGGCTGCACCAATGAAATTCCATCATAATCAGCCAACTCATAGGCACCCTTAGCAAGAAATCCCTGTATCTATTACATCAGCTTCTTGATCATAGAGAAGGACCAAGTTGCCCTCTAAAAAAATGCAAGGCTGGAAATTTTTGTCATATTGCACCTTTATACGTCTCTTATGTGCTTCATTGGCCAATTGGGCTTCATGATGCATTTCATCAAGATGGATGAGGTTAAGGAGACACGCTTATTCTTCTGAGGTGTCAGGTAACAAGTCTATTGCGAGTTTTAATGATAGTATTTCAGATTGGATTGGTAAGATAGCTTCCAGACCATACACCAATTGAAAAGGAGTAAATTCAATTGTGTTTCTCAATGAGGTTCGATACACCCACAAGGCGGAGTATAAGATCAAATGCCAGTTTCTTTTACGAGCTCCTATCATTCGTTGAAGCATATGTTTAAGAATCTTGTTGATAGCCTTAACTTGTCCATTTGATTGCAGATAATATGGAGTAGAATTATCATGTGAAAATCCTAACTTGGCTGTCAATTCAGACATCATGTGGTTGTGAAAATGCTTCCCATGATCTATAACTATAGCCTATGGGACCCCAAACCGTGCAATAACATGATTAAAGAAAAACAATGCAATTGTCTGTCCCGTGTTGTTGAATGTAGGCATCGCTTCGGCCCATTTGGTAAAATAGTCGACAACCATGCCCCCCAGACCAACGAGGGTTACAGGTCATGAAGTCAATAACCCATTTTGAAAATGGTCCCACAAAGACAACATGATGCATTGGCACTGGAAGTATGTGGACTTTATGATAAAAAATCTGCCACGCATGAAAACTTCTGACCGCGAGGATGTAATATTGAAAAATAGTAGGCCAAAAGTAACCGACGCAGAGTATCTTCTGCACGGTAGCATATCCAAATAAATTTCCACCACAAGCCCCAACATGATATTCATTTAACACTTTTTCGGCCTCCTCATGAGTGAGGCACCTTCTTAAAATTGTATCGACACCATGACGATAAAGTGTATCACTGACGATCAGATAATCTTTGGCTTGGTATCAAATACGTCACTGTTCAGAACGAGAGGTATCGGGTCAAAAAGTTTGAGTTTGGAGATAAATGAAGAAATCCCCATACCAAGGATCAGATGATTTGATCAGAAACATAGACTTTTTAGGAATTGATGGTTCCAACGTAGTTGCAGTACTGTCAGAGGGAAGGTCACAAAGAAGCTCAACAAAAACTAAAGACTTCTTTGACTTGGATTTTATGAATTCCAAATCAAATTCCTGCAAAATGGCAATCCATTTTGAATATTTCCCCCCTAGTAATTGAAGTGATAAGATATAAGTCACGGGGTTGCAATCCGAAACAATAGTGGTTTTTCGAAGCAGGATATAATGGCGAAATATTTGGATAGCTTGAAAAACAACCAATGCAATATTTTCTACGTATCAGTACTTAACTTCCGTATCATTGAGATTATGACTCAAATAATAGATCGGATGTTCAATTCCATCTTCTACTTGGACCAATACCATAGCAATGGTCCTTTCTGCCATGGCGATATATAGGAAATAATCATTTTGATAATTAGGGGGGTACATTAATGACGCTTGGACAAGAGTATCCTTAACATCATCAAAAGAAGCTTGCGCAACTTGGTCCCAATGGAAGGGAACCCCTTTTTTCAAAATCCTAGTAAATCCTTTATCCATTTCGGCGTAGTGTGTAATGAACCTTCTTAGGAAGTTAGCCTTTCCTTGAAGTTTCTCTATTTGAAGTAAATTTGATGGTTCAGGAAAATCAAGAATGGCCTGAACCTTCAAAGGGTCTATTCGAATTCCTTCTTTTGAGACTATGAATCCAAAAAGACGACTAGAACCAACACAAAACACACATTTATGTGGATTGAGGTGTATTTTGTAGTGTCAACAGCGTAAGAAAATGGCTCTCAAATGCATCGGGTGATCATTTCGATTTCGTGAATGCGCTAGTAAATCATCTAGATACAGTTGAAGAATGTGCTTGATGTCATTGAAAGCATAATCCATTGCTATCTAAAAAAATTTCCCAGCGTTATTTAAACTAAACAGAAGTTTCCTATAAGCGAATTTTCCCCAGGGACAGATGAATGCTATCTTATGTTGATCCTCTAGGTAGATATTGATTTGATTGTAGCCAGAAAATCCATCCATGAACAAAAATATTTCACATCGAGCACAATCTTCAATAATCTAGTCGATAAATGGAGTAGGATAGTTGTCTTTTGGACAAGCATGATTAATGTCCTGATAATCGGTGCACACCCTAATGGTTCCTTTTTTTTTCATGATAGGAAAAATATTGGAAACCCACTTAGTTAACAGAACAGGGTAAATGAAACCCACATGCAAAAGTTTTTCAACTTCTACTTTGATGGTAGTGGATTTCTTTGGATGAATAGGACGAAGCCATTGACGCACCAGTTTGACATCAGGATACATATTAATAGTGTGTTCAACTATAATAGTATCTATGCCTGGCATTTCCTTGCAAGACCAAGCAAATACATCACAAAATTCATGAAATAGAGAGCGATATGATTCAAGTTCTGATGGAGAAAAAGATATGCTAACATGAATATTTTCTACAATGCCAGGTTTGGTTGAAATATTGATAGAAATGGTTTCTTCAATATTTGACATATTTCGCTTGGAATCGATTGCATTAATAGGTAAATAATTCAAAAAGAAATTTTTGATTGATGGGTGATATAGTTCACTAAGTTAGTTTTCTTCATAATAAGGAAGATGGGAATGATGATGATAATCTTCCCATGGTTCTCCTTATGAAATCATGGCTTCCAAAATATTTTCATTGACAAAAACATTGAGGAAAATGGATCAGATGGAGTATCAAAATCTAAGGAATAATCAACCCAAACACTCGGCGACACTAATTTCAAAATTTCCACCCAAGCCAGATATATTGATTGCTATGCCATCTCAATAGGGTTGGGCGGTAAAAATTCATCCAACATATCATTATCAGAATCACCCGTACTCCCTCTTAAGCTAGATAGAGTGGAAGAGATCATGTAGCAGGTCTCTATACTTGCAATTTCTACTGACGTCGCGGGCGGCAGTAATGCAAAGGTTCCCATGAAAGTGGAATTCTTAAGAGTCCTACACCAATGTTCTGAAGTTCTAGTTGGGGTATGTGAATGAACGAAACGCTTCCAGTTACCTGCGAAGCAAAGGCAAAGAAGGATAGCTGATTAATGACTGTGATTGTACCTTTATGTGGAAAAGAAATCATTCTAAAATATGTAGAAACAATTGCAGTCATCGCATATAACCATGGCCTTCCAAGTAGAATATTGTAGTCAAGGGGTCCATCAACAACTTCAACATCAACATTCACTGTTTTTCCCCCTAGTTCAACTTGCAGGTTATTAATGATACCACAAGGTTTATATGTTCATCCATAAAAAGCCTTCAAAATAATTGATGATTGTGATAAGCATGGCGAGCCAAGTGACTTCCAACAATTTAGAGACACAATGCATGTAGATGCTCTCTCATCAACAATAGTGCGATGGACAAGGTGATTGAGAACGTTTACTTGTATGGAGAATGCCAATTCTGCTGGTAATTGTGGTACATAGCCTGTATGATTAAAGACGAAAAGATTAGAATCAGTCAGATCAATTCCACCAGTGGCCAAAAATAAAGCCTGCTTTTGGGAGGGAAAGTTTTGTAATACCTCATGAGCGGACATAGCTGAAGGTGATTGAGCCAAATCTTCAACTATATTATAATTTTGTGCATGTAGTATTCCAAAATTTTCCGACAATAATTTAGAATATTAATTTTCACTGATTTCTCCTAGGAGGAGAATAAATGGGTAAGGAGGCCCATGCATGATGATAATCTCAATAAAATCCCTCATATTATGAAAGGAGATCATCATTGGAGTTGGTTTTGACACCCTCATGTGTGAACAAGGTTATTTGCAAGAGGACAAGGTCAAGTTTGACCAAGTCAACAACGCTGCCATAGGAGGAGTGGCTTAATTTGGAAGACAACGCAATGTAAATGAGGAAGAGGATATTTGGTGGAGGAAACCCTAATGGATGGGTCCCATGGAGAAAGAGCTTTCACTAGTTTAAAAGGAGGGCAAGGCAACCATTGTTTCTCATGCTTGTATTATTCATCTCATTGTCTATTCAAACAATTGTGCATTCTTTGTTGTTTAGCAAGAGTTTCCGTGAGGAATTCCTGTTTAGGATTCATTCCCCTTCTTTAGAGGCCTCTTGAGGGATTGTACTGATTTTCCTCACATCTAGGCTTGAGGCCAAGCATCCTCCACAAGACAACATTATTTCTGCAGTAGAATAATGTTGTGTTGCTGGGTGTTGCAGTGAGTGCTCACTACACCACCTCCATCGACTATTTTTTAGAGGAGGAGTCTCTCTTCTCTTTGGGAGATTAGATTGGAGGAATTCCAGAGCTTATTGCAGACTTTGGCATCAAGGCCAACTCATTCCCTAGCCCTATAGTGCAGTTTCATCCAGTGACTGCGTTATTTTAGTGGAGCATTTGTAGTGGGGCTTTGCAAATATGTTTGGAGGGTGAGATCTTAGGTGAGAGGTTCAACCTTTCATTCTAGAGATACATTGGAGAAGATCTTGTCATTGGTTGTAGCATCTTCAGTCTTCTCCATCAAGTTCTATTTTTGAGTTGCAGCTGCTACCCAACAACTCCGGCATTTTGCACATTTTGTGTTTCATAGCCAATGCTTCCAGGATTGACATGAGGTAGCCTTTGGGAGCTGATATCTTCACTCCTAATGTTGTATTGGGCCATAAATTTTACATCCATGTATTTGAAATTTGTAGCATGAAGTTTCTCTATAAAACTGTGTTGTCATAGCTTGAGCAGACATGTGTAGCAGCAGTTTTATCATGTTTCTTGTACTTGTTTCTTGAGGCTGAGTATTGCTTGTCTTGGGTAGAATTTTCCTCAAGATCTTGTATTCTATTGTTGCTGCTATTATTTAATAAGATGGCTATGGATTTCTCTCACATTTTTATGAGTTGAATGTTGCAGCTGCTCCACTTATTGTGTTTGCATATTTTTGGGTCTCCAACATTAGAATATCTTGAGATATTCTCATTGTTGTAGCATTTTCCTAGTTTGGAATATTATAGTGGTATCAAAGCATGATCTTTGGCTCAGCCGGTGAATCTCAGCATCATGCTATCAAGAAGAGAGAAGATGAAGACTCCATTATGTGGAGAGAAAAAAGAAGATAAGCTTACAAAGCTTCTTCCAAGATCTGTATAGAGCATTCACGAAGAATTTGAGAAGATAAGAAGGGAGATATGTATAGGATCTCCAAGAGGGTTTGAAACTGATTCAAACTCTAGATTTTCTGATCGGAAGTGTGAGCATGCAGCCACACCCTATGAGCCACAGTGCAGTCACATGGCCAACTTTGCCATAAGAAGAAAAGAAGAAGGAGAAATGCTGAAGAAAGGAACTCTTAGTGGTTTCTTGCATGAGTATGAATCTCAAACTCAAAATTTTAAAGATAATATTACTTTTTCGGAGTTTTGCAAGATCATGCTGAGGAGGAGAAAGTATCTTAATATGGATAGATTCCTTCTATCTATATTTTATGGTTCCCCTACTTGTTCATCCAGGGCTTGGATAGAAGAGCTAGACACCTTTCTGCAACAGCATCAGATTTTCGAAGATGAAGCCATCAAAATAACAGCGCTGCACTTTGGAGGTAAGGTCTATGCATGGTGGCTATTGGAGTCATTTACTTTGAAAAATGTAAATACCTCTTCCTATGCAATTTTCATTAGAAATTTGATGAAGAGATTTGGTAGGAAGAATTCTGAAACGCATGTGGAGGGAACAAACACATTCAGAAAAACAAAACCCTTGCATGTGATGGAGGAAACCATAGACTCAGAATCACTTCAGAGAACTGTGAAGGAGGCTGATATCTTGCATGATACTTCACCGGAGGCAATACCTTCATCTTTTATTTTGGCAGAAGGAGATAGAGAGATCCATTTTCCAAAAGAGGATCCAATCATTAGATGGTTTCCCACTCATGTTGTGGAGGCTAAGGGCAACATCGCTATCATTTCTAGAGTTGATCTAGCACCTAATGCAGAGGAAGGAGGATCTCTTGCTCCAACTAGAGGGATTATTTCATCTTAGCAAGGAATTCCCCGGGATCTCATACATGGAGGTCCAAGCACAATCAGTGAGCAGCATGATTGTGCAGCATTGCAGTTGGAAGGAGGAGGAAGGGAGGAAGAGCAGCATCATGTGATGAGAGGCACACACCCTTCCCTATTTCAGAGAGCTAGTGAAAAGAGGAGGAAAACTGTATTGCACTGTGAGAGAAAGGGCAAGGTTGCCCAACCATATATACAATCCACTCTTGACATTGATGTCTCACTGCATAGAGGCATTCCATTAGGGAGGCCACCTGATCTATCATTGATGAAAGACATCTTGTATTTGGATTCACCGATCTTGGATTTTGGAGAGGTGAACAGTTTGGAGGAGAAATTTGGCATGGGGAATGTCAAAGTAGCAGACAACAACAGAAGGAGAGCTTCACATGCCAAATCACCAACGTTGTCTCTTAGGAGGATTGATCCTTATTAGAGATATCAGCTCTTAGTAGAGTACTCCAAAGATCTTGATGCATGCATGGTTCTCGATGACCCGAATAAAGATGACAGATACATGGTAGATGATATGGTCATCTATTCACATGACAGAGTCTTCTTGACTAGAGATTCTAGTCTCAAGGAGAATCTGTTGCATGCAGCACGGGGGGACTTCTTTTCCATGCATTTTGATGCATATCTTTCCTTGGTAGAGGAGTTCATTTGGGAGGGCATCCAGCAGGACATACATCAGCATATGGAGAGATGTAGAGCCTAGATGATGATGGAAAGGATGTCACAACCACCTTCCTACTCATTGAGAGTAAGGGAGCATTTTCAGTTGAGCCATTTCAGCTCAAATCTTCGAGTACATAATGGAGAATGTACAATTTTACCTTATGTTTTGTACTTCTTGTCTTTTTATGAGCAACATATTGTACCAAGGAGGGTTATTCCTTCTTGCATTTTGTATTATGATGTACTTGAAGCCATTTTTACAATTGAGATTGGCTATCTCATTGGTGGTTTGTGGGGAAAGCCACATGACTTTTGGTGTGCACCATTGACACCCATTTGTACATCCATGTGTATATCTTGTAAGATGATTGTGGCAACAAACAAGTGGCTGGAAAAGAACTTGTTTTTATTATTATTTGATGCAGGCAAGTAATACACTGCGCTGGTTCCTTGTGTGGAACCTTGATCCACTTTCTAGTTGTCATATGGCAACTTTTTTCTATTTGTTTTTTCTTCCATGTGTTGTTGGTATCTCTATGTTCATGGGAGGCTTTTATTGGAGAGTGAGATTGAGACTGAAGAAGCCCATTAGGAGCATGATCCTCCATACTATACATGTTGTACATTTTAGGAGGAACCATGGGCCAACCATGAAGGCCACATTACATTTCTTTTCTTCTTGTGGGAGGAACCACTTGAAGGACTTGAGGAGGCACTCTATGGATCATGAGGAGATGGAGGAGTTTGCACAGTCAACTCTTTTCCCTTTGAGGATGAGGGGAGAATCCTCTATGAGCCACTCCATTGATATGATCAAAACATATGGTAAGAGTATTGTTGACTTGCATAGTGATTTGTCTATATATATGCATCTCTTAACACTATATGTGCAGGGATTTTCTCAAAGGAAGGATATTCTTCCTTCTAGAATTTTTTGTTTACATGAGGCCATTTTGGGTGATCACTCCCTAAGAGAATATGGGGAGGATATTTCTTATGTAAAACATACTCACATTGCACACGACATCATTCACTTTCTCCAAGAGATTGGGTCTACAAGCAAATGGTGGGGAGGCCACCCCTCATTTCATTTTCTATGGCAGTTGAGAGTCAAACTGCGTTGGCTACATTTGAGGGACCATTTTCCTTCTCCTTTACTTCACATGGCAGCCAGAATGACTCTCCTTATGGTTCCATTGAGTGATATTTCTAGAGCTTTTCTTGGGAGCTTGATTGGAGGAGAGACACATTGGGTGAATGTGTACTTTGAGGAAGGAATTCCTCACACTTTTTGCACTACATGTTCTAAGGGGAACATGGGACATGATATGGTTACCTTAACAACAAATTTTTCACTTTTTGAGGTGAGCCATATGATGGAGGATATTCCATATGATGATGACTTCCAACTCATCACATATGGAGATACTTGGGCCAGCATGATTTGCAGTGTTGGAGGAGAGATCCTTGGAGATCTAATCTTCATATTGCCACTTGAGGGCAAGTATTTTACAGCCCAGGATCAACACTCTCTCTACACTGATCATGAGTGGAGAGATAGACAGTGTGGGGTAGGCTGCATTGTCTACCATGAGCATATTTTCATCCCACCTGCTTTGCTGGAGCCAAAGGTGGAGGAAAGTTTCCAGGAGTTGCCTAGTTGGAAGGTAGCTCATTTTGTATGGATGATTGCTTGGGCGATGGAAAATCCACATGAGGAAGATGTTCCTCAACACATTATAGACTCCATGCCTTGAGATGAGGCCTTCTAGTTCTATTCTTGCAGTTTCTTGAGGACAAGCAACATTTGGGAGGGGAGGACTGTAATATTCCAAAATTTTCCGACAACAATTTGGAATATTAATTTTCACTGATTTCACCTAGGATGAGAATAAATGGGAAAGGAGGCCCATGCATGATGATAATCTCAAAAACATCCCTCATAGTATGAAAGGGGATCATCATTGGAGCTGGTTTTCACTCCCTCATGTGTGAATAGGGTTATTTGCAAGAGGACAAGGTCAAGTTTGACCAAGTGAACATCGCTGCCATAGGAGGAGTGGCTTACTTTGGAAGAAAGTGCAGTGTGAATGAGGAAGAGGATATTTGGTGGAGGAAACCCTAATGTATGGGGCCCATGGAGAAAGCGCTTTCACTAGTTTAAAATGAGGGCAAGGCAACCATTGTTTCTCATGCTTGTATTATTCATCTCATTGTCTATTTAGACAATTGTGCATCCTTTGTTGTTTAGCAAGAGTTGCCGAGGAAATTATTATTTAGGATTTCCTCTCCTTCTTGAGAGGTATCATGAGGGATTTCAATAATTTTCCTCACATCCAGGCTTGGGGCCAAGCATCCTCCACCATTACAGTGTTATTTCTGTAGCAGAATAATGTTGTGTTGCTGGGTGTTGTAGTGAGGGTTCACTACACAACCTCCATTAGATATTTTTCATAGGAGGAGTCTCTCTTCTCTTTGGGAGATTAGATTGGACACATTACGGAGCTTATTGAAGACTTTGGCATCAAGGCCAACTCATTCCCTAGCCCTATAGTGCATTTTCATCTAGTGACTACGTTATTTTAGTGGAGCATTGATAGTGGGACTTTGCAGATATGTTTGGAGGGTGAGATCTTAGGTGAGAGGTTCAACCTTTCATTCTAGAGATCCATTGGAGAATATATTGTCATTAGTTGCAGCATCTTCAGTGTTCTCCATCCAATTCTATTTCTGAGTTGTAGCTGCTACCGAGCAACTGTGGCATTTTGCACATTTTGTGTTTCATAGCCAATCCTTCCAAGATTGACATGAGGTAGCCTTTGGGAGCTGATATCTTCACTCCCAATGTTTTATTGGGCCATATAATTGTACATCCGTGTATTTGACATTTGTAGCATGCATTTTCTCTATAAAACTGCACTGTCATAGCTTGAGCAGACATGTGTAGCAGTGGTTTTATCATGTTTCTTGTACTTGTTTCTTGAGGCTGAGTATTGCTTGTCTTGAGTAGCATTTTCCTCAAGATCTTGTATTCTATTGTTGCTACCATTATTTAATAATATGGCTATGGATTTCTATCACATTTCTATGAGTTGAATGTTGCTGCTGCTCCACTTATTGTGTTTGCATATTGCTGGGTCTCTAACATTATAATATATTGAGATATTCTCATTGTTGTAGAATTTTTCTGATTTGGAATATTATAGTGTAGCTCTTGCTCGAGGATTATATGTTGATTTGTGAATTACTCCCTTTGGCAGCTTGATTGTCAATTCAGGAATAGCAGTAGGTGGTAATGATTCCGTAGACGGATTTGTAGTCGAGGTAGTAGGTTGATCAGTGGCCTGACTACCATAATCTTTATTACGTGTTGACACCAAAATATCTGTTGAAGTTTTTGTGATGGATAAAATTAACACTTGGGAACTAGGAACTGGATCCATAACAACCAAATTAGTGTTCGAATTTGGAAATGGGTCTATCAACACAGCAGATGCATGAGAATTCTTGATGATTTTTGAGACTTCAGTGCAGTGAGGACAATCCCTAACAAAATGTTCCTTATTATAGATTATGCATGGATAACGAGGTTTCTGAGGTCCATACGGTTGATCAGATGATCTTTCTTGCGGGTTAGAAGTTTTCTTTTGCTTTGATTTCCCTTTTTTCTTACTCCCTGTTGCTTGTCACCTTTTCCTTTGTCAAATGACACGACATTAATTTTTGAAGCAGGAGCAGGATCAGATTCAGTAGTGTGGTGTGCGCTTGCAGTGAAAATCAAGTCGTCTATGGCATGAGAGTCCTTTAATTGAGGAGGAAAATTAAAATTAGATCTCGACGTGTTAGGAATTTTTTCATAGAGCATGACAGACTGAGTATAAATCAAGTCTAAATATTGGGCACGAGCGATAACTTGCTCTTCTGTGATGATGCCACCCTTAGCCACATCCTCAGTTATAGATGGTAACAGGGACTTAATCAACCATTCAAAAAGTATCTGATCTAGAACAAATGTCTTAACCATTCTACGATGAACTCTCCACTCATGAATATGATCAAAGATGTGAGTAGCTTAGTCTATTTGAAATTGGTCAAGAGTTCCGTTGCAGTTTTATATCTGATAGGTAACTTGAAATGAGTCAAAATGACAGTAGCTACGACAGTGAAATTATCAAAATAAGCTCTAGGTAACTCAATGTACCATTTTGCGACCAGACCTGTGAGCATACGCTAGAAAAGACACAGTCGAACAAAATCATCATTCAGGGAGTTTGATGAACACCATAAATGATAATTCATGACATGAGTTGACGTATCTTATCCATGGTTTCCATTGAACTTAGGAATATTCGAGGGTAATTTTTGGGGTATCATCGGCCACCAAGGAGCATAGTTGATTGGATCATTGGTTAACCAATTTAAATCTGGTAACTCTAAAGTTGCAACAAAAGGAAACTGTCTATTAAGGTCAGGTTGAGCATAGCCAGGGTAAGATGGAATTGCTTGAGCAATAGGCCTTTGAGCACCAGCATAAGGAATATGCTGCTCGTAACCCAAATAGGGGTTGTTTTCAAAAGCAAATGCTTGAGGATCATGTTGACCAAAACCTGGATATGATACTTGTTGAAATGAATTTTGAGGAATTTGTGCCTGAGGTTGCCAAGGGATCTGTCCACCTATGTTATAACCCAAATTAGGATAACTTGGATTCGGTTGATAGGTATAGCCAGGTTGCGCTTGTGACATCCCATAAAATGGTAAACCAACTTGTGAATAAATGATTTCAGATACAGGTTGTTGTAGATTAACCGAAGTATTTGGAGTCTGTGGACCCAACATTTGATGTTATTGAGTTGAAGGACCCACTTGGTAAGGTTGGTGTACAAAATTTTGATTCTGTAAAAAGGGTAGAGATGTATTAATAAGTTGTAATGAGGTGGGTGTAATAGGTTGAACTTGTTGAAACGAGTGTACAACCATTTGTGGTTGGATAGGCAGAGTGAGCTGCCATTGACAAAAATTCATTTCGACATTAGGTTGACCAAAAAGTGACAGAGTATTGTCATATTAGGTGACCAAATATTTCCCTCCAGCATGAGGAGGATAATAAGACGAAAAATATTGTTCCCCAAATGCTGGGAGTCTAGTTGATAAGGTACTTAAATAAATAGACCCAGAAGGAATGGCTTGATATTGTCCTAATGATGTGTATAAAGAATCAAGCCGTTCAATACTAACTATAGGATTACCAGTTAAAATATTGGATGATGACATTGGTAAAGACCATGTTTTCGAAGATGCACCAGAGTAAATTCTGGATAATGATTTATAACCTGATGGGACCATAGGGCCTCCATGAAAATATGACTCTGGTGAAGTTGTAAACATCGACGGAGTAGCGAGAGTAGGATATGACATAATTGGAATAGTTGTCCCAGCCAAAGATGTTGGTTCAAGCATGGTTGCTTGACCAATTGTATACCCTTTAAAATCAACGGGAGTTTGAATGGAACAGGATCAATAAAAGCAGATGGAAATGATTGAGTAAAAGACTTGTACAGGTAAAGGTCCTCCCCAAAATGGGTTGGAGTTAAAGGTGTCTCATCTTGTGGGATTTATTCAATCGCAATTAAACCATGTGGAAGTATTTCACCGTCAGGCCCAAAGTATATTTTAGTTGGTTGATTGTGTGATATAGGAGACTCAATGGCTACAGAAATTTGTGGAATGATCAAGGTAGGAACAAATTCTATTTGTTTGACTTCTATATTCAGATTTTTTGGCAAAGAAGAGAGAGGATCTGGATCAATTTGTGGTTGAACAATGTCGGGTCTAGGAGGTATGTTCTCACTGATTAGATGGATCGTGACCACGAGTAGTTGTGAAGACTCCGTTTCAACAATAGTAGACGAACCAGGATGTGTAGAAACAACTTGAGCTAACTTCGGTTTATGGGAAAATGTTGTTTACAAAAAATAAATAAACAAAATAAAAGGGTGATGCTAGGCAAAAGGGTTTACCAAGAAACTGTGAACTGCAAAATACATCGTGGCGAACCAATAAGTATGGGCAGACAAACTCCCCAAATGTTGTGTTCAGTGTATCACAATTTACAAGGTGGCCAACGCAGTTCACTATGGATGGATAGCACCTAAAACGTGTCCTCCCAAATATACCCAATGGTACGTGGAGGCCCAAGTTCGTATTAGCACTGTCTGATGCGAAACCGCACAGTGAGAGCACCCCTTTATACTTATCGTACTGTAACGCCACCCGATATACTTGAAAGTGCGTGGATGAGCTACAATATACTTACATGCGTGGAGTGAGGTATCACACTCGGAATGTATCACAGACAAGTTAACGACAACTGCTATTTTTCACGATGCTGGAAAATGTCTCTAGCCTAGACCTTCTAAATGTTATCGTTATGGTTCCAATGCTTTGTTAGGTAAATTGAGATAAATTTTATGTTGATCTTGTTTAACAATTTTCCTTTCAAATGTTCACCGCGATGATGTATTGGAATTTCCTAAAATGCAAACTAAGAATGATAAACAATCTTTCACTTTTAGTTTTTCAATGAAAATCCTAGCTACTAGAGGGAAAGAGCAAAAAATTTGCAAGCAAAAAAAATCAATGAGCACAAACTAAATGAAAATTTCCTAATTGTTCCTTTTGCAAAACACACAAACCATTACATGCAAATTTAAGTTTTTATTTTTAGTTCCTTTAATGTTATGAATGCAGAAAAGAAACTAAGTGCACTAAATCGACAAAAACAAATGCCTTTCACTTTCGAGAAATGAGGAATACAAACAATAAATTCTCTTCTGAAGGAAAAATGAGGGATTTAACAACAATTTCTCCTATCAGGAAACGAAGAATTTACAACAATTTCCTTTTTTCAAAAGAAAATGGATCTAATGAAACAATGAAAATACTTTGAAATTAATTCATCAATGATAAATAAAAATGCTTTAAACAAAAATTAACCAAATTTTATTTCAAAGGAGGAAGAAGTAGATAGATTCACTGGTCAATATGAGGTTTATACTTTTCAAAACATAGCAGAAAACAAACTAAATCAAATTGCAAAGACAAATTCAAGGGAATTTGGATGGCTTCAGGAGGCAACATAGTCTCTAAAGAGAGATAGTGCTTTGCATCGCAGTCCTGAAAGGGAGACAATACTATGCAAAGCACTATGTCCTATCCAAGAGTGTGTTGGGCACAGTGTATAAAGATAAACATAGCTATTTAACACACTTCTTTTTCAAATTTGGATTTCAAAAATTTTAATCTTTGTGAGTAAAAACTACTAGGTGAATAAACAGAGAAAATCAGAGGCTAAAACACCTAGGACAAAGAGAAATTTCCCCAACAGTGTCGCCAATTTTTTTGACAAAATTGTGAATTACAGATAAAACACGCTTCCCTAGACAGGCGCCAATCTAGAACAATAGGTAAATACTATATGAGTACTTTTCCTAACTAAGAACAAACACACAAAATGGATTAGAAGCTTACTTGGAATCCAAGCGCTTCCAAATGATTCCTTCTGTTGCTTCCGTTGTAGCTTAAAATTCCAGCCGACTGTGCAAAATATTTCCTACAAGAATTAACTCTAAACAGTAGAATATAGCAATAATAAAGATGTCTATTCAAGTTCGTTTTCTAAATCAGTAAAGCATAAACCATATACATAAACTAATATCTTTCAATATGGAAAATTAAAGCCAATACAGATGCATATAGGGAAAAGCAAGTTGTACTCTTTATTAATGATAGAAGGGGAGATTACAACCTAGTGACTGATTTGAAGTGACCATATCCAACAGCATCCTAACCTCATCACAGTATAAATCTCTCCAGCAGCTTGTTAAACAAATCTTCTTCTCAATTGAAATTCTAGCAGCATTTCTCTACTCAAATTATTCCTTACCAAGCACTAGGATATGTGCTCAATTTATAGAGGAGTTGAAGGTATTTTTACAATAAATGACTTTCCAATAATAGGCAAGACATGTTCCCAATCTTGTAGATGTCAAATGGACACTTGGACTCGAGGCTTGACACATGTGAACTCTTCTAGAAGGCACCGACCAAGTGGAGATTCAAGCACAATGAGAATTTCGCTCCCAATGTGACCAATGCACCTGTGAATGCGGGAAGTTATTTGCAGAGCAACCTTGCATGGGGCTACCTGCATATGCAATGCACTTAGTCCCTTTAGAGGCAGCATTGGTGAGCTCTCATATGCTATATTATAAACTCCAAACCTTGGAAACCTTTGCTTGATGAAAGTCATGTATGATTTGTCTTGTTCTTTGTCTTAGGGCATGTAGCAACTTGAAATAATAGGGGATGATAGACCTTATTCATTGGTCCTAGAGATGATGCCTAGTTAACCAGGTGATTGGGAGTGATGCCCAAATTGACCTATAACGCCCCCTGTCCAGGGGTTTGCAAGGGGCAGGGCAACGCCCCAGGAATTTTTGTTTTTTGGACCCTATTTTAGGTGGGCAGACCTCCCTATGGTTTTGTGCATGGGTTTGGGGCATGATGGTTTTCGGCCCATGGTATTTTGTGGATCTGGTCAAAGGAACTAAAGTTATGCTCTAATCCAGGGTTAATGGATTGGGGTTTATGAATGTCTTTAAGAAACACACACACACACATATATATATATATATATATATATATATATATATTTGTTGTAATAGTAAAAGGAATATAAGGAAAACGAAGGTGGTAGTCCTGATTTGGGATCCAAGGGAAATTTTTTTATGTATATTTGTTTTATGTTTTATGCTCTCTCTATTATTTATTTTATTTCTTTAAGAATCATTTTCAAATAGTTTATGTACAGGGTTGAAACGTACAGTCTAAAATATTCAGGGAGTGGTTTAAACTACTTGCTTACTAGCTATATTAGTTTGGTTTCTTGATAGTTGAATCACTAGTTTTTATTTACTGCTTTAGAAAAAACCAATCATTCCTTTATATTATCTAGAAAAATGAAGAGACACAACTTACAACTTATCCATTATAATATCTTTTACTCTCTCACATAGTACCCATTTCTCTATCTCGCTCAAAATACACACAATTAGACTACAATTTTTCATGGCAAGGCATAATCTAGTAGCAAAAGAAAGATGCATTGCTACTACATTATGCCTTATCCATGAAAAATTATATATCATGATGACCGAAGGTGTAGTTTTAGGACATTATATTTCTGCTACAGGAATTCAAGTAGATCTGGAAAATATTGAGCTCAATCTTAAGTTACCCACACACCGTACACCAACAGAGGTACGCAGTTTCCTTGGCTATGATGGATATTATTCCTTGCAAGGAAGTATTTTGGTTACAAAAAATTTCTTCAAAAATGGGGTTGGTGTTAGTATGAATCCTTTGTGGAAGTGTACGAAAAAGGACCACTTTAGCTACGCATAACCAATAGCCCTAACAAAAAAAGTGGCTGCCAATATCTTCAGAACTGCGGTTAGTTGAACAAGAAAAAAGCTACAAAACACCAGATCTATGCATGGAAAGACATTAAGCAGTAAAAACAAGGGTTTGCTCCATATACCAATAGACAAGACAAGAACAATTTTTGAAAGAATTTTTATATTAATCGGGCACCTAGGAGGAAAAAAAGAAGGCGTATCCAATTCTCCTCAGTGGGATGGGTTCTTGGAAGTCCTCAACACTTCAGATCTAAGATTTCTCTCTCTTGTTGGTGTAGAAAACCCAATGCAAAGAATAGAGCTCAATGGGATCTCACACAGCAAATGATGGAAAAATGGGACCAAGTGTATAGATCCAGAGTGATCTAATAGGCAACAAAAGGTGAAGAATGGTAGGAAAAACCATCCTATTTATAACAAAATATTGGGTCATTCTAGATCTTGGTGCATGGGTTAACCAGATCTAGATCCACTTTTTATGGAATATTTTATTATATTTGTTGGAGGGAAAAGGTGTTTGACTTGGGTCAAATCCCTTGATTTGTCAAAAATAAATAAATAAATGATTTACTTATCTTTTTAAAGAAGCGGTTAGAAGATAATCAAATAAATAATGATTTATTTAATTATTTAAGGAAGTGGTTGAAAGATAATTAAATAAATAATGATTTATTTAATTATTTGTGGGTGATTTGGTCATATTTAACAAGGAATATTATGTAAATAAGATTTAAATAATTATTCCTAGAAAATAATAAGATAAATAAAGGTTTATCTAATTAATTTCTTTGTTTTTGGGTTAAACATGATTGGGAATAATAATTAAATTATGGTTTAATTAATTATTCCATGAGGAAAATTAAACAAAATAGGTTTGTTTAATATTTCCTTTTGGGGTTTCCTGTTTAGACCATAAACAACCTAATAAATGTGGTTTATTAAGTTATTTTACATAGTGAAAGCAATTTTACTTAGGGTAAAATTGGTCTCACATGGTGTACTTGGGTCCATCTAATGATAATAGGTTAGATGACCAAAAAATGGTGTAACAGATTGCCCCCCAGCGTGCGAGTGTCAGGAGCAAATCGTATGACCGAAGTACGTTGTAAGAACTCAATCACTAGACAACAAAAGGGAAGTCAGAGAGAGAAATGCACGGTAGATAGTGTGCTGAAGAACTAGACCCTGAGGAGACGAGACTCGCAGGTGCAACAAGTCTCTTTTTATGAGAGGGTACCTGTGCTGAAGGCGGCGGGGGAGGCATACCTAGCCCGCCGAGACAAAGTACAAAAGAATAGTGTGTCCAGTAAACAAGGGACTGAACCATAAAGTACAGCCAGCATAATCATGAGCCGGATAAAAATACAATGAGGAATCCCATATACATGCTGTGCCTGGGATAACAGCCAGGACTTGTACAATAATATCTGAGTACATGAGATACAAATACAACCCAAATGCCCCCTGGAAATGGGGAAGGGCTCACAAAATCTGACTGATACATGCAAATCAAAGAGGCGCTACAAGTGGCGAAGGCCAACATCGTCAAATATCTAGAGCTGCATCAAAGGCTGCAAAGAGGAGGTCATCCGGGCATGTAGGGGGCTACCTGCAGGGCCACCCCCTCATGAGGGTTGAGACATCTCACACACACCCGAGAATCATCAAGAGCTACTACTGTATCATTGAACCATCAAGTATACGGATCTCGGTCATGCTGAAAGGAGCTGGCGTGGAGAAAAAACCAAGTCAAAGGGAAATGAGAGATCCCTTTGCCTGATCCAAGGAACCGAACAAGAGTGGAAGATGGAACCAAGGTACACCGCTCTCTAGACCTGGCTTCTGGAATGAATGAGATGATGTCGATAGAAGAAGGGCCGCCATAGGTGAGGTGATGATATATCCTCAACTAAGGCACGAGAGAAAATAGTAGAGCGACGGACAGACTGACACTAATGGTGATAGTGAAGTGGAAAGGACTGAGTAGCGAATGGATGAATTCCCTTGTTAGAGCATAAAGGGCATGAATGATATGGCAGCAACTGGCACAATATCATAAGGGATAGGGGACAGTGGGACTGAAGGTCATAAAGTGTGACACAAGAGAGAGACCAAGCAATGAAGGATGGAGGGCTATAGCGGGGTACAAAGGGACTCGGGATAGACTCTATGAATGTGATGATGACTCAACTTGGATGCTCTAAACAAGGGCGACTCGATGGGTCTGCCACACAGTAAAGGCCCAATGGGGGGCCATAAAAACATGAGTACAAGATGGTAACTCATGACGAAAATCGACATGAACAAAAACAAGTAAGGAGGCAAGATGGTGCCCCAAGTACAAGTGTCGTAAGTGAGGAAATTCAATTTTAAGGATGGGTGAAGTGACCCTTGGACAAAATGTGTCATGGTGAAGTATCAAATCACAAAAAACTAACAGATACCCATTTGAGGGCTCGGTGAGAGCTTTCCAACGGTGCAGACAGTTTTTCAAACGGGGCTACGGTATGGTCGCAGCAGTTGAAAGAAGAAACAGGGGTTCTCTTTTAATAAGGTAGTTTTCCCTCCAAATTCACTCATTTGCTATTGTTGCTGTGGTGAATGTAGAGAGGAGAGAAGGCCCTAAATCTTGCGGCGAGCGTAGCGGACAAACCAACCGTTGGAATCGAGATCCGTCAGTTGCAGGTAAGAGGCCTAACCTTACTCTTTCATTTTGATGGATTGAAAGTTCAGTTTAGGGCCCAAAATCTCAGAAACAAACCCTCCATCATCTCTACGTCCGGGTCGCACTTTTTGGGACAAAAAGTGCGACCTGGGACGCAGGTTTCAGGGCAAAAACTGCGACCTGGTCCAAAATTGGGCAGAAAACTGCGACCTGGGAGATGAGGGGGTTTTGGTGTTGTTTTATGGCTGAGAGTTGGGTTTTTTGTGTTTGGTTATGGTATTCCCGATCTATATGCTAACAAAGATGATGTTTTTGTGCAGGTATGGTAGATTTACGGGTTAACTGGAGAGAGAGAGACCTGGGTACATTACGGGCAGAGATCCAGGCGGATCAGGGTGTCCGTCATGTGTTGGCCAGGTTTGGGGTTCTAAAGTTTTTGGAGAACCCTTTGATGAGGGCAGGAGAGCCTTTGTTGGCCCATATTATCAGTTACTGGGATCCAGAGCATGAGGTATTTGTAGTGCAGGGGCACAGGATCGAACTGACAGTCCATGATGTGTATTTTCTGACGGGCCTCCCACCACTGGGAATGGTGGGAAACACTCAGCCAGTATTACCCCGGGGGCGACATATCATGGAGTTTGTGGAACGACATTGTCGACCGGGTCTCCAAGTCAAGGGGACTCGGATACCGATCGGGGATCTAGAGAGGCTAGAGACCCGTGCAGTGGCCGCAGTTGTGCTGCATATCCTGGGCAACCAGGCGTTCCATCACAGCACCGGGGGGCAGATGATGCTTGTAGAGAGTGTGTTGAGTGGGACCTACTATGGGTGGGCCCAAATGATGCTGGTGTCATTAAAACAACAGTTGTCGCTCTGCAAGCGGCAAGTGAACCACGATTGCTCGTATGGGACTTTATTGTGCGCCTTCTTCTTTGAGAAGATCCCGACCTTGCGGCCTCGTATACAACTTCCAGATGGGGGCCCGAGAGAGCCTAGGATGCGCCGGTGGGGGCGGCTACTGTGCAGAGGAGGAGGAGGGGCGGTCGGGCGAGTGTTTGGACCTGAGTTCTTTGCCCATTGGGATCAGATGCCGTTATACATAGACGACTATCCATATAGTGGGATGAGTTATTGTGGAGATCTAGAACTGCCACTTCCGCCTGGTCGAGTATGGGGGCTCGATGGTAAGTGACAGATTGCTATTCTTGTATGGGCATGTTAAAGTTTTTGAATAGTAGACAGGCTACTGATTCATGTACTTTTGGTATGCAGATATAGCTCCGGTAAAACCGGCCGGATATATGGGACGACTGGCAGCATCTGGAGCTGCAGGTCTGAGTGGGTCGAGAGCAGCGCACAATGAGGATGCGGCCGCCCTCCTGGAGGACATCCGCTGTAGATGCGAGATGTTGCTGACCGGAGTTTCAGAGCACGGGTGGCAATACTTAGACGACCAGTACGTGGAGGCATGCATTGGTCTGCCCTCGGAATGGCGACGTGTCATGCGGCACATGGCGATGGCCAGTCAAGGCATACATGATCTATGGGCTGCAGGGACAGAGCCATTGGCTCGGGATCCGCCAGATAGTGAGTAGGTGTGGGGCATGTGGTGCCCCCTAGTGTGTATGTAGGGGCAGGTGGTGCCCCCAGTTTTGAGTTTTTTGTAACATGCAATGGGCATGTCATATGTATCAGAGTAGATGGACTCTAAACACATGTTTTGCGACACATATTATGGATATGCATCATTTTTAATGATTATAAATGTTATTGTCTTGTATGAAATGCGTGTGATAAATGTCAATCTAGAACATGGTTTGCAATAATATCTACATAATGATTCTGTTCTCGAGGTACATGGTTGAAAGTTATGGTTTCAAATGCACGTATCAAGAGTTTCACTTGTAAATAGCGTCTAAACAACACAGGGTTATGCACACGATAAACACCATTTAGTTGCATGACAAGAAGTAGGGAATCCAAACGAACGTGTAGATGGAGGATGCGATGGAAGAGGGCATCGACTAAGAGACCACGCACTGCATCATATTCGGCATGATTTTTGGTGGCAGAACCAATGCAGACCCCGTTGGAGAGAACAAGGGCATGCAAGGGGGTGAAGATGGCCCAACCTGCCAAGGCTAGATTCTGGGAATAACGACTTGCACCATCGGCATAACCGATAAAGGGTGTGGACGAGGGGTCCTGTGGAATGGTGTGACAAGACAACAAATGAGGGGAGGGGAGACAATGACGGCAGCGTGAGTGGACAGAAGACATCGAGCGGCAACTGCGGGAGGGAGTGCAATGAGCAGGATGACTATGACTCATATACAAACTAGAGAGTGGTATATGAGGGCTATCGGAAGTATGGCGAGGACTCGGGCTGCGGAGGTCAACAGAGATACAGGTGGAGTGATCTCGAGTATGGGTAGAAAAAAGGTGGTCAGGCGAAACGACAGGGGAGGATGCAGGGGGACTGGGCTCCGAATGTCTCACAGAGGAGGATGGGTAAAGAATGGTTGTGGTAGACTCCGTCATCTGAACATCAGGGGGGGGGGAATGTCGATGGGGGCAGGGGGATCCTCAGGCTGGCCCGAAGCATACTGCGCGAGTATGGGAGAGGCAGATTGATTCTGTTCAACCTCATACTCTCGGACTACCTCTAAAGAGGCGCGATAATGCGTCAGGTGAGGACAATGGTGGGAGTAATGGCCATGAACACCGCACAAAGCACAGGGTTTGTTGGTGCAGAGAGTCTTGGGGTTCTTGGTTACGGACGAAGAAGGAATGGAGGCTTCAGGGACCTTAGCTTCAGGGAACATGACTTTAACCATGGGCTGAATATGGGGCAACTCAGGACAAGCATGGGTGGCATGACCGGCGACATCACATAAGGCACAAGGTTTTGCGGGCGGAGGAGGGGTCGGGTTAGTCGTGGTGGTCTTGTCTTTGGGTGCCCCCTTGCGAGCTTTGCCTTTCTTTCCGGGAGCCGTCACGACAGGAGAAGGGTCCTGTAGAGGTGCTGGGGGTGTTAGCGCTCGAATCTGCCTCAGGCTGAGGAAGGAAAAACTCGAGGCAACATCAAACCAATCTTAGCCTCGTAGCTAGCCCTACGAGGACAGGAGAGGGCTCTCTTCGAGTCTATCTCAGCAAAAGATCTTCAAAGGGGCTGAGATGACCTTTAGTAAATGCTGATCTTAGGCTAGTAAATAGATATGAAAAGGGGTTTTTTAATAAATGATGGGTTTCTGGGCTTTATGGGGCAACGACAGCAAGAGCAGAGATTTAATCAAAGTCACAGATTACTCCATAAGGCAAGGTAGGCAAGAGCTTAAGCATCCAAACTGAAATTATGTGAGACTGTTAAGAAAGCTGAAAGGGGCATTAATGTATGAATCCCGATCCATGTTCCCTCTTGCCCTCTTCAGCTCCTTGTCATTCTGATCCATCCATATAATCGATCAAAAGCATCAAGACTGCTGCCTACCTCGCCCCAACTCGGATTCTGCAAAGATCTGGCCTTATCCCCAGACCCAAAAATTGTTTTTCCCATTTCTCCAACAAAAAACCAAAAAATCAAAATCAAACTTACCTATCTCTTTACTAGCCTAAAATCAGTGTTCATTGTTCATTATAAGTCATCTCAGCCCCTCTGAAAACCTTTTGCCGAGATAGACCCGGAGAGAGCCCTCTCCTGTCCTCGTAGGGCTAGCTATGAGGCTGAGCGTGGTTTGATGTAGCCTTGAGTTTTACCTTATTTCAGCCTAAGGTAGATTTGAGCGCTAACATAGTTTTACCTTCCTTTCAGACAGAGGAAGAAACACAAAACATGAATGCTTCTCCAGGGCAAAGCAGTAAGCTGAATTTTACCCTTCTCACTCAGAAACATTGAAATTGAAAACGATTTATGAATGAAATGAAAAAAATTACAAGATACATACGAAACAGAGAAAAACATATGCCAAATTTCAAGCCACAGGAATCTTATAAATCAGAGCTGTACTCTTCAATTAATCTCTGTCAAACAACTATACAATAAAGCTCTCTGTTCTCCTCCACACACCTCTCAGAACTCTCTCCTCTACAAGTGATTTTTAATACAATATATAAGCCTAGAGGTGGGATAACAGATCGACCCAAAAAAAGGAATGGTTTAATTATCATTTAACAAACAAAACTGCAGAGCCAATCAGCATTTCTGAAGATAGAATAGCGCTCCATTTTCTACTCGAATCTGTTGATAACTGATGAAGAGGTGTCAATCCCATTACTGAAAATAAACATAGGCAATCGAATCTTGTTCTCTGTTGTGATGAATATCTACATTCCAATTTAAGCTTTGACTTTGACTTTTTACTTTACATTTGCCTTTTATCTGGTAAAAAAGACTCGTAATTTTTAACAACTGCTAAACAACCTGTCCAGCGTGTTGCAATAATCTCCTTTAAAAGAGTACATAATAGATGAAAATGAATTAAAGGCCGTTTGACTGCGCACAATTTGTCTCCATCCAATCCGAAAAGCTTGAGCTTGTCACTGAGATGGCAAAATCTGAAAGCAATTGTGAAGTATTTACAACAGCTAAACAATCACCACTTATACTCCATACAACAAGCATAGTACCAGCTGCTGTTATCACCTCACCAGTCATTTCATTTGCATGTACAGCTGAAGCTGGTGCTGGAAATTTTGGAAGCTGCCTCACAAATCTCAAGGCTGTTGAGGTCCCAAAAAATAACACCACAGTCTTCAGATCCAGTAACAATCAAACTGTAAGGTTGGCAAACAGCTATGCATGTTACTTTTCCAACGTGTGCACACAAAGACCTTTGCAAATGGCAACGGCGCTGACCACAAACACCATCCTTCCGAAACTGCCAGACTAGAACCACACCATCATCACTGCCAGTTACTAGAACCTTTCCATCACGGCTAATTCCGTTTGCTTGTCTCGCAGTTGTTCAATGAAACCACAAACCAGCAATATATGACAAATTAAAACATCGGTTTTTGTTATTTTTAAACTCTTCCAGCAACGTGGAACCATAGCGCTCCTCTATGTCACCGATTGCAGGTAAAATGAGGTGATTTGACATTAAACTGAACGCAGGAGCGAAATTTTTAGTTCTAGCACTGTATGGGTAGCGTGTTTACCCAATGCGTAGCGCATACTATATGTGTAGCGCCCTTGATATTTAACATGGGCTGGGGGTGTTATACGCGTAGCGCGCCCTATATGGGTAGCGTGCCTCCTGTATGGGTAGCGCGCACCTTCAATGACTGTCCACACTTTGCAAAACACGACTTCGGCCTTCAACAACACAAGCTCGATTTCCGCCTTGAGGATTCGTGCAAATGAATTGTTTGTAAATATTTGGTGTAACCTGAATCTTGTTAACAACAGTGCCATGAATACTTCCAAGATCAAAAAATGAATACATCACCATTTCCTTTGTACTGCAGAACTGCATGATACCGAGAAATGGTTGGATGATCCAAAATAAAATCACATAGGAGAAAACATCCAAACATATATGCACCTTGTTTTCTGGATTGTGCACAGCCCCAAGCCATCGTGACTTCATTACAGATGAAGTCTCTTTAAAAATACCCACAGTAGTATTCTTATCATGTTCAAATACCTTAACATCATCCACTGCTGTTGACAAAGATATTTTATCTTCAGAATTTGTTTTTTTTTTTAACATCATACTTTTTGTAATATGGTAGGATTCTTCTAGTCTGAAGAAGCACTTTTGTTGATAGGTCTGCCAACTGAAACTGACAGAGACTGCCCTGTGTTCAATGAATACAACTGTGTCTCTCGTTTTAGAGAAGCCTCTCCAGTTTGGGTCTGCAATTTTAAGTAAGTAGACAACCCTCTCCATTTCAGATAGAAGACTTTCCAATTTATGTTGAAAACGCATGGCCCAATCTTTCACTATTTGAGTGACTATGATCCCATATCAAAACTTAGCACGAAACTCAAATGTCTCCGCACCTCTTGGAATATTATTAAGGGGACACCTTGTCATTCATGGATTCATGAGTTTCATCAGCTAGTTTCTGCAGTTGACCAGACTTTGAAAGCAGTGGAAACTTGTGCAACAAGAACTGTTGTATCCTTAACATAGCCAATAGGCACTTCAACAGAAACTGTCCTGCCAATGCTGTAGAGTTTGGAAACACTTTGACAAATTACATATTCTAAGAAAACACATTTGATGATTTCTTCTATGATTTTTTCTTCAAAACAGGGTTTTGAAGAAGAAACACTCTCAAGCCTTATTGAATATGAAACTTAGCAATGGAAACTGAACCTTTCATGCGGCTAAGTTAACAAAACCCTTAGCTCAAGAATTAAAATGACTCTTTTTTCTGGACCACAGTAACATCAGTGATTGCAAATGACAAGAGATGAACCTATTTGACTCTTGACTGAGAACTGACAAGACTGAATCTAACATTGGCTCCAATGGGGATGGCAGCTGCCGCTTCTTGGAGGTGCCAAGAATCTGCAGATATTTGGGAGAGCAGACAGTGCCTCCATCCATTGGGCGATGGAATCATTATTGCAAGAAATCGACACAAGACTGATGACTTAATTATTAATTGGAAAATCGACTCAAACTGACTCGATGCAAACTGAAATGACTGAATTAAAACAAAAACTTTCTGAAAAGGACAGCAGTCCATCAAGCTTTAAAATCATGATGGAAACCACCTGCATACTGATGTGATATGTACAATCATGTGTAGTGTGCCTTCCAATGTAACCAATCCAGTAGATGGCTACACCCCAAATTTCTGCTGAAATAAGGTAAAACTCAAGGCTACATCAAACCACGCTCAGCCTCGTAGCTAGCCCTACGAGGACAGGAGAGGGCTCTCTCCGGGTCTATCTCGGAAAAATATCTTCAAAGGGGCTGAGATGACTTATAATTGGTACTGATTTTAGGCTAGTAAAGAGATAGGAAAGTTTGATTTTGATTTTTTGGGTTTTTGTTGAAAAAATGGGAAAAACAATTTTGGGTCCGGGAATAAGGCCAGATCTTTGCAGAATTCGAGTTGGGGCAAGGTAGGCAGTAGTCTTGATGCTTTTGATCAGGTGTATGGATGGATCAGAATGACAAGGAGCTGAAGAGGGCAAGGGAGAACATGGATCCTCTTCAAACAGACGAAAACATGTAAAACTAAACAAATTTAAAGGTAGAGCATTATAAACAATGAATTCAACCTCATTTACTCATTTATTTAGTTTCAGAAGCATATGAAGGGAATGGCATACATTAAACATGAAATAAATTACAATAAACTGAGAGAAAACACCATCAAGAACTGAAAGCCACAAGAATCCCAACAGGTGCTGCAAAACCTCTGATCTTTCCTTAGCCAAAATATGAAAAATATGTACAATAGTGTGCCAAAAGTTTCCCAAGAGTCCAACCTCTCCAACCTCTGAAAATGATTGAGAAATTACATCATATAGAGCATCCTAACCCCTTCCCATGCCTCTAGGGGTCTAATTCCTTCTTCAGGGATCAGTTTCAACCAAATTCTAATCAAGGAGCTAAAATCTAGGCAGCTAACAACTTGCCTCTAAAAGAGTGGAAACTGATTCATTTACATGATTTTCACTTTTTTGAGAGTGAATCTTCTAGAATGGGTAAAAATGAGCCAAAGTTACATGCCAACCCTCAATTTACATCATGAAAACTCAAAAATTACATTCACAAGCAAGACTGGTCCAACTGGCCGAAATCTTGAGCTGGAAAATGAAAAATCAGCCAAAAATCTATATGAGTAGCGCGCCTGAGCTATATGAGTAGCGCGCCTTTCCGCCTGATTTTGAGGCACTTCCCGGAATCCAAATTGAGCTCATGATAGCTCGTTGGAAAGCCCTGGATGTTGGCATTCCAACCCAAGTTGAAGTTCCCAATTTGGAGTTCATTTTCCCCTCCAAAAGTCAAATATCCCAACACTACTTCCTGCAGGTGCATCAATTCTCCTGAGGCAACGGTATTCTTGACATTTCTCCAAAACCATTATAACTGTGTAAAAAATGAAGGAGGTTTTTCTTCCTTGGCATGTTGTGGACAAAAACCGCTCTCAGTTTTCCCAAATTCATCTTTTATTGCTCTGAAACATCATTTGAGTGAAACCTATCCCGATGTGTGAAACAAGGGATTTTGTCGAAATGAAGCGAAATGAAGGGGATAAGGGGCTTCTAAATTCTTGGGGAAATTTTGGGAAGTAGGGAGGGATGTTAGGAAGTAGGGGAAAGTGGAATCTTAGAGATTGAGTGAGGGGAAGGGGTCCAAAAGGGCAAAACACAGGCCTAGCCTAGAAAATTGCCAAGTTGTGGCAAGAAACTAGGGTTTGTGGAAAAATGAGGAATTTGGGGGATCTCAGTGATGGGAAGTGTTTAATAAGGTATATTAAGGATAGGGGAAGGTGTGTGAACATCGGGATACAAGTTTTTTCGATGATTTGACCATCCAAGAGAAATTACCTCCAAAACCCTAGGAGAGGGAAATGGACCTTACCTAGGCACAACTGAAGCATGAACAAGGTGTAAAATGACCCAACGGAACTTGACATGATGATGAAAACCCTCTGAATGATGGTACACTCAGCTGAATGGTGACATGGACCGACATTTGGACAACTTTGACAGGAGTAAAAGCAACCCCTAGACCTAATGCCTAGTGACCAAATTTTGCTTGAAGACTCTTTGAAATGACAAAATTTGACCTTGACACCTTAAAATCACTTTGTAAGAGCATGTTTTATCACTGAAGGAAGGCTGCAAAGGCTGACTCTAACATTGGCTCCAATGGGGATGGTAGCTCCTTGGAGGTGCCAAGAACGACAGATCTTTGGGAGAGCAGACCAGTGCCTTATCCATTGGGCAATGGAATAAAAAACTCAAACTGAAATGCATGACTGAAAACTGATGACTTGACGACACAAATTGAATCTCACTCAACTAAAAACTAACTCGATACTTAAACACAACCGACAAACTGGAAATATGCCCAAAGTAGAGCTTATTCAATACAGCCTACTCTAATTCTGCTTTACACCACCCTATCAAGTGTAATGGAACAGCCAATGCAACCATGTAAGCATGCTGGCTGCTGTTTGATTTCTTCCCAAATGCTTGCTTATGAACAACGAGAAATAACTACTGAAAGGCAACTCCCATGGAAACTTTGAACCAAGTGGACTGCTGATAAACTTGCAAAGCATAAATTGACTGGATGACTGCAAGAATACTACGAATGGATCTTCATAAACATAGCTATGGTCCAGATAATCTCCATACCTTGATCTTAAACTTTTCCTCACATCTGCGGTGCTTTTCTTTGGTGATTGCAGCAAGCTATCAAAAGGATCCTGAAATTCATGAAATACCAAACTTCGTTGCTGATTCCAGACAGAGCAAAAGTCTCCTTTATTAATCTCCTCATATGACTGCAAACCTTGATGAGAGCTTTGTAATGAAAAATCTGTTAGACAAGACAATGAAGGCAACTTTTGAATAAGATTATCATCAACATTCTTTTCCGGCACATGGTTAGCTAATGAAGAAGAATTTTTACAACAAACATCATCCAACACACGAGCAATAGGATCATCAAAAACTTGAGAAGACTGCTGCACTGTATCCCTTGAAACTGTATGACATCCTACTGGTTGTTCATCTTTTCCTTGAGATATATTACGAAGATTCTGCCTTATAAACTGAAATGCTTCGAAACAAAAGGGTATAGAATTTTCCTGCATCATCAAATCATGTATTTCATCTTCCACACCTTCATCTGTAATCTGACCTTCAATTTCATTGGATGGCTGCAAATCTGATGCTACAAGCTGCTCATCTGAAGATTTACTATGCAATTTATCTTTCAAAAGCTGAAATGATTCAAAACAGAAAGGTATGGAGTCACCTTGAATCATTAAATCATGTGTGCCCACTTCCAAGTCTTCAGCTGCAACTTGACAATCAATGACTTTTGGGGGCTGCAAGTCTGAATATGAGAAGTTTTCGTTGCCCTCAAGACGATCCAGATCAAGACTTGTTGACGTTTGATTTCTTATTGCATGGAAGTTATCTCTAATGAACTGAAACAAATCAAAACAAAAAGGCAAAGATCCTTCACTTACATCAAAATTTTCTGCACTTTCCTCATCATTGCCATAGCTGATATGCATCGGTTGATCACTGTACTCGAGTTGCTGAAAGTGAACTTCCTCCTCGCACAAACTAGCTAGTGATTTGTCTGCAAGATTAGATTCTGTTTGGAGAACATAATCATCATCATACTGATCAAACTGAGGCAATTCATCAGTACAAAACACATCATCAAACATACACATCATATCAACAACTCTCTCTTCTTCACAATGATCTATAAAACAATCACTATGACTACTGGGATCAGAAACAAATTGTTTTGGATCAGAAACTTGTTCTTGAATGTCATTTTCATTTTTTGCAGTTATTTTCCGCACCATCTCTTCTACTGCGTTTACGAAAAGATCAAGCTTTTCCTCTGAAAGTGTCAGCTGCTCTGAAACATTCTTCTTTTCTTCTTCCTTCAACCTTGCCCTCAAGATCAGCAAATGAGCCTCTACATTCACTGCCTTGTTCTGCATCTCGTGAAGTGTTGCAATATTATTTTCTCTCAGCTGAAACTCCATTTCCGGATCAAAGGCACCCGGGTAGTGCAAGAGAGCAGATCTAGGAGAAGGTCTTATATCAGCTGGCATCGAAAAATATACTTGGTTAAATCTGGCAGAAAACTGTTGTACTGTCTCCCCTGGCAATCTTTTCAGCTGGTTATACTCCTCTATAATCAACAAAAAAATTTGTCCGATCATCCACCTGTCGAGGAAAACTGTGACGAACTGCTGGAAATCTGAGATGCTCGCATCAGGCAGGGCTTTAAACCAACTCTTCACTTGGCCTTGCAAAGAAAGAGAAAAAAGTCTGATACTAACATCTTCTTCATCAACTTCAAAAAGATCTAGAAAAGTCTCAACATTCTGCACATGTTGCTCAACGTTGACATTGTTACATTCACCATCAAATCTTGGTAGATATAGGTCATAATTTGTAGGGAAAGCATGAAGAACAGAAGGTAAAACAAGAGGTTTGTACCGATCTGGAATTTTACAAGGTGTAGGGGCATGTACAAGAGCTGTGGGATCAGTTTTTTTTTCTTTAGGCTCATCACTCTGAAGAGAGTCATCATAAGATGTGGGAAAAGTAAGGAGGCCAAGATCAAAGGGAAACTCGGTATTCACACTTTTTGAATGGGTCGAGTGAAGATTTTGATCACCTTTCTCATATAACAAATTTTGAAAAACTTTCAGGACAGCTTCAAGACCAGCAAAGAAGTAATTTACAAGAAAGCAGATTAGATCCTGAATACCATTCCACTTTAGATACCTGAACTTTGTGTAAGATCCTTCCATTTTCTCAGAGAAAGAGTCAGTCCTCCAGACTTTGAATTGGAGTCACCAGGTGAATGATTTCAGCCTTCTTATGTCTGATCATTGTCCACCATCAACCATCAGATCTGAACTCGATACATGTACTGGGGGAATTCGCAAATCAAGGGACACATTCACAAGCTAAACCGGAGATCGACTGAAGCAATTTTTATCTACTATGCACTCGCAGAGAAATGTGCAGTTCGAAGGCTACCTGGCGTGACTTCAGACTCCGTCTATAGCAAATGACAGTAACAAGCAAACCATTTTCTTCCCCAGTATGGTCGCCACTATGTTAGCGCTCAAATCTACCTTAGGCTGAAATAAGGTAAAACTCAAGGCTACATCAAACCACGCTCAGCCTCGTAGCTAGCCCTACGAGGATAGGAGAGGGCTCTCTCCAGGTCTATCTCGGCAAAAGGTTTTCAGAGGGGCTGAGATGACTTATAATGAACAATGAATACTGATTTTAGGCTAGTAAAGAGATAGGAAAGTTTGATTTTGATTTTTTGGGTTTTTCGTTGGAGAAATGGGAAAAACAATTTTTGGGTCCGGGGATAAGGCCAAATCTTTGCAGAATTCGAGTTGGGGCGAGGTAGGCAATAGTCTTGATGCTTTTGATTGAGTATATGGATGGATCAGAATGACAAGGAGCTGAAGAGGGCAAGAGGGAACATGGATCCTCTCCAAACAGACGAAAACATGTAAAACTAAACGAATTCAAAGGCAGAGCACTGTAAACAATGGATTCAACCTCATCTACTCATTCATTTAGTTTCAGAAGCATAAGAAGAGATGGCATACATTAAACATGAAATAAATTACAATAAAATGAGAGAAAACACCATCAAGAACTGAAAGCCACAAGAATCCCAACAGGTGCTGCAAAACCTCTGATCTTTCCTTAGCCAAAATATGAAAAATATGTACAATAGTGTGCCAAAAGTTTCCCAAGAGTCCAACCTGTCTAAATTCTGAAAATGATTGAGAAATTACATCATATAGAGCATCATAACCCCTTCCCATGCCTCTAGGGGTCGAATTCCTCCTTCTAGGAGCAGTTCCAACTAATTCTAAACAAGGAGCTAGAATCTAGGCAGCTAACAACTTGCCTCTAAAAGAGTGGAAACTGATTCATTTACATGATTTTCACTTTTTTGAGAGTGAATCTTCTAGAATAGGTAAAAATGAGCCAAAGTTACATGCCAACCCTCAATTTACATCATGAAAACTCAAAAATTACATTCACAAGCAAGACTGGTCCAACTGGCCGAAATCTTGAGCTGGAAAATGAAAAATCAGCCAAAAATCTATATGAGTAGCGCGCCTGAGCTATATGAGTAGCATGCCTTTCTGCCTGATTTTGAGGCACTTCCCGGCATCAAAATTGAGCTCATGATAGCTCCTTGGAAATCCCTGGATGTTGGCTATCCAACCCAAGTGGAAATTCCCAATTTGGAGTTCATTTTCCCCTCCAAAAGTCAAATCTCCCAACACTACTTCCTGCAGGTGCATCAATTCTCCTGAGGCAACGGTATTCTTGACATTTCTCCAAAACCATTATACCTGTGTAAAAAGTGAAGAAGGTTTTTCTTCCTTGGCATGTTTTGGAAAAAAAATGCTCTCAGTTCTCCCAAATTCATCTGTTATTGCTCTGAAACATCATTTGAGTGAAACCTATCCCGATGTGTGAAACAAGGGATTTTGTCGAAATGAAGCGAAATGAAGGGGATAAGGGGCTTATAAATTCTTGGGGAAATTTTGGGAAGTAGGGAGGGACGTTAGGAAGCAGGGGAAAGTGGAATCTCAGAGATTGAGTGAGGGGAAGGGGTCCAAAAGGGCAAAACACAGGCCTAGCCTAGAAAATTGCCAAGTTGTGGCAAGAAACTAGGGTTTGTGCAAAAATGAGGAATTTGAGGGATCTCAGTGATGGGAAGTGTTTAATAAGGTATATTAAGGATAGGGGAAGGTGTGTGAACATCAGGATACAAGTTTTTTCGATGATTTGACCATCCAAGAGGAATTACCTCCAAAACCCTAGGAGAGGGAAATGGACCTTACCTAGGCACAACTGAAGCATGAACGAGGTGTAAAATGACCCAACGGAACTTGACATGATGATGACAACCCTCTGAATGATGGTACACTCAGCTGAATGGTGACATGGACTGACATTTGGACAAATTTGAAAAGAGTGAAAACCAACCCTAGACCTAATGCCTAGTGATCAAATTTTTTCTTGAAGACTCTTTGAAATGACAGAATTTGACTTTGACACTTTAAAATCACTTTGAAAGAGCATGTTTGATCACTGAAGGAAGGCTGCAAAGTCTGACTCTAACGGGGGGCACAGTGGCAATGGAGGAAGCGAGGGGACCGGTTGAACCAGTGTCAAAGCCATATAGGGTTTGGGATGACCAGGAGGGGTGGCGGCTGGGGGATCAAGGTACCAGACCGGTATGCCCAGGGTCAAGTTAGGGAGAGAGAGGGTGGCCATGACGGGGATAGAATATACTCCGGGAGGGGGAGCTAGGAAAGGGATCTGCCCAGCAGGGTAATGACCAGGAGGGACGGCTTCGAGATGGTTAAGGCCAGGAGGAACCGATCCAGGAGGATAAAGGGGTTCAGGGATACCAGCTGTAGGGGTAGGGCCAGAAGGAGGAGGTCCGGCTGGCTGAGATGAATGGCTAGGAGCGGGTTGCGGAGGGCGAGGAGGAGGTTGCTGACTAGCCGAGGCAGGCCGCTTACGGGCGGCCTGGGACGATTGCATCATGCAAACATTCGATGAGCTGGGATCGGTGACAGGAGGGGGGGGAAGGTTAGGGAAAGTTCCAAGCAGGGAGGAATCTTTGTAAACGCCGGGGGAGACACTGGTCAAGGAATCAACGGTTTTCTTGTTGGCTACAGAAGAGATGGTCGTCTCAGGTGAGGTCTGAGATTTTGGCTCATGATATGTCAACTGGTCAATGGTGACTATCCTTCCATTATGGGGGAAAGACATCTTGCGGAAAACCGCGGATGGGACAGTGGACATAGCATAGGTGTAGCTTCGCCCCAATAGAATGTTGTAGTCTAGAGGGGTGTCGATGACTTCGACGTTAACGCAAACAGTCTTACCAGCGAGGGTGATAGGACAATTACGAGACAGGCCAATGGGATGGGAGGCATAGCCGTCCCACGCTCGAAGGGTGATCGTGGAAGGGGCCAACTCAGGGGATCCGAGTTGCTTCCAAACCGAAGCAGACATCACGCAGGTGGATGTCCCCTCATCAATTATACACCGGGAAACGTTGGCGTTCCAGATTTTGACTGGGATTTGGAAGGCGATGGAAGGAGGGAGAGGAGGATGGTCCGATTGAGTGGCGTCGAAGACAATCATTTGGTCATCAGCAGGATCTACAGTGCCCACGGCAGATAGTAGAGCCTTCTATTGGGAAGGGCACGACTGGAGGAGTTCCAGTGTGGAAATGGCATCAGGAGATTGCGCCAAATCATCTACTATACTATACGAATGGGCAGCTCGACCAGAAGCAACGTTTCGACGTAGGGGTCCCTTAGGAATCTTGGTATGAACCTCAAATTTGGGTTGAGGGATATGTAAGGGGCCACTGGATGTCGAAAGAGGCTCTGTAGAACCTGAAGAAGGAGGCTCGGGGGCAGACTGAGCAGGAGGCTTGGGGTACTGGCGAGACCGAGTTTGAAGGTGAAGGTCGACGGTCGGGGAAGGATCGAAGTGCATCATAAGGATCTGGTAATCACAGGAACTAGAAAGGGAAGGGGGAGTGGCGACTTGGCTGTCATGCGGTTGGGTAGGCATGAATCCTTGCTGAGGGAAAGGATCAGTAAACATAGCTGGTTGGGTAGTGGCCACATTAGGAGGAGCATGAGGGGAGGCATCTTGTCTGCGCAATGTGACTTGAGACTCCCACATCTGCCGCATCTGGGGTAAGAGGGGACAATCGTGGGTGTAATGACCATAAACACCGCAACACGAACAAGGCTTATTTGTGCGAAGCGGCCTGTCCGGCTTGGGCTGAGTGCCCTGTTGCTGGTTGGCAGTGTTAGGGTCCACACCAGGATTGGGTCCACGGGTACCAGGGGTAGATTGGTTTTGATTGCCTCTCCGCCTTCTTCGAGAAGAAGGGGGATTAGTTGCACCCTGCTGTGCAAATACTTGCCCTGGAGGGGGCTGTAAGTGTTGTTGCGGGTTTGGAGGAGGAAAGGGAGATGGAAGTGCATACGCTGGAGGAGCTGGAGCACCAGGTTGTGGATAAAGGTAATGGTTAGGTTGGAAAACATTGAGGTAAGCAGGAGGTTGGGAAAAAGGAGGAGGCATGCCGTATCCTAGATACATGCTACTAGGAGGTGGAAGAGTGCTAGAGGTGTTGGCGCCTCCCTGAGGGAGAACATAGCCCATAGGAGGTTGAGCATACGGATGGGAAAGGGCTCCAACGATACCGTCAGCGGAATGAGATGACCCCGGGGCGTTAGCGCCACCGGGCCTGGGGAGGTCAGGAAGAACAGTATAAACATAACCAGATTGAGTATAGATCAGGTCATATTTCAAGGCTATTTGGAGGGCGGCTTCTTTGGTTTGAGGAAAGTGAGAGGCGACATCTTTGCCAATAGGAGCTAAGAGGGTGTGAAGGAACCAGTCCATGTAAACCCGATCTTTGAAGGGGGGGGCTCGACATAAGCTCCGTCTTCGTCGCCATTCCTGAACATGGGCGGAAAGGCAGGTCAAAGAGGTTTTCTTCAATGAAGGCAAGAGCTCCATGCCAGTATCGTATTGGAGAGGGAGCTGGAAATAAGATAAAAAGGCTTGGGCAAGGGTCACAAAGGTGGTATGGGAAGAGGTGGCTTGGTCAACATACCATTTAGAAGCTTCGCCAGTAAGCGTGCGTTGGAACAAACGAAGACAGATGGAGTCATTGATAATGGAATTGGAGGAACACCACATGTGGAAAGATCGGACATGATTGGTTGGATCTTATCCAGCAAGGCCTTCAAACTTAGGGTTGTCGGAGGGGAGCGTGGTTGGCATAGCAGGCCAACCAACATCGTGGTAGATAGGGTCATTGATCAACTGATTAAAATCGGGGAGGCTAAGGCCTGCAATGTACGGCAGCAAGGGTATGGCTGAGGTAGTTCCTGTGGTGGTTCTGCTAGTAGTGGTTCCGGCATTAGGGCCTGGAGCACTGCTAACGTTAGGCCCTGGACCAGACATAGTGAAGGTGACAGGGGGAGAACCAGGAGGAGAGGGAGAACCCAATGAATCAGAAGAGGAGTCGGAGTGCGGACTCGGAGGAGGACTGGCTCGACGATGGCAGGACGGAGCAGGTCGATCAACTGGAAACTGAGGGTGAAGGCCAAGAAGTCTCCGGGAAAGGCACCTTGGGGGCGCAATGATGACGGGAAGAAGGAAACCAACAAGGGCAAATAGGGACAAAATCAAGTGAGGTCAATGGCAGAAAAAGTGCAGTGACAATTGATTTTTGAGTCTTTGCCAGGCGGTGTTAACCAGGCGCTTCTTCACTTAGGGTCAGTGTGTGGCGTGCGTTAATTTTAATTTTTAAACCCTTTCCGTTTTGAGAGCAAGAAAATGTGTGCTGCGTAACTGAAAATAAATCTGCAGAGAACAGTATATAATTCTGAAATAACAGAAAAATAACAACTACTATTGCATCGATTTAACCCAAGAAGGTGGGTCGCTCAAAACTAATGTAAAAAAGGGCAAAAATCTAGTCAAAACACACTTAAAAAGAGGCCAATATATCTAGGGTCGTAAGGGACAGGGATCTAAAGGATAACGCTGCTGAAAAGAGGTGCAGATCACAGCCAAGAGACAGAGGCAAGGTGGCTGGAAAAAAGGGAAGAAATCAGCAAAAAGCGGAAAGGACAGGGAGGAGGTCCTAAAGAGAGGTCCAAACAAAACGACAAGAGGTGATTTGAAAGGAAGGAAGGCTGATTTAAAGGGATCTGAGGAGGAGGTTCCAGATCTGAAAAAAGGAAGGCTGAAACTCTGAAAAACAGACGGTTGAAACAGCTAAAACTCTTCCACAAAAAGTGGAGGGTACTAAAGCCCTAGGGGGCTAGGTTCCCACTTAGATGAGTAAAAACAGATCAGAACTTGGTCAAAGCGGGCTGAGACAGAGGCTGAAAGACCCTGACAAAAGCTGCTGCAAAACCCAGAAAAATTGCAGAAAAATCACTGAAAAAATGGCAGGTCGCAGGTTCTGACCTGTTTTCAGTGCAGGTCGCAGAAAAGGGGCAGAAAAGTGCGACCTAGAGGTCTAGGTCGCAGGTTATGGGCCAAAAAGTGCGACCCCCCTTTCTGGTTGTCTCAGCGGCAGATTTTCAGAAAAGTTGCCGTCTCAGTTGCGGCTGGTGTCGCTTACCTGCGCAATAGGGCCAGAAACACACGGAAGTTAGAAATTTTAATGTTTTAGGGTTTTATGTGAGAAAAACAACATAAAAATAGGAAAAATAAATAGCTGAAAAGAAACCCTAGGGTCTGAAGTAGCTAGATATGCAGGAATATGAAAAATGACAGCGGTCGTAATTTAAAACCCGTGTGGAGTCGCCATTTGTTAGTATGAATCCTTTGTCGAAGTGTACGAAAAAGGACCACTTTAGCTACGCATAACTAATAGCCCTAACAACAAAAGTGGCTGCCAATATCTTCAGATCTGCGGTTAGTTAAACAAGAGAAGAGTTGCAAACAACTAGATCTATGCATGAAAAGACATTAAGCAGTAAAAACAAGGGTTTGCTCCATATACTAATAGACAAGACAAGAACAATTTTTGAAAGAATTTTTGTATTAATTGGGCACTTGGGAGGAAAACAAGAAGGCGTATCCAATTCTCCTCAGTGGGATGGGTTCTTGGAAGTCCTCAGCACTTCAGATCTAAGATTTCTCTCTCTTGTTGGTGTAGAAAACCCACACAAAGAATAGAACTCAAAGGGAGCTCACACAAAAAATGGTAGAAAAGAGTGACCAAGTGTATAGATCCAGAGTGATCTAATAGGCAACAAAAGGTGAAGAATGGTAGGAAAAACCCTCCTATTTATAACAAAATATTGGGTCATTCTAGATCTTGGTGCATGGGTTAACTAGATCTAGATCCACTTTTTATGGGATATTTTATTATATTTGTTGGAGGGAAAAGGTATTTGACTTGGGTCAAATCCCTTAATTTGTCAAAAATAAATAAATAAATGATTTATTTATCTTTTTAAGGAAGCGGTTAGAAGATAATCAAATAATAATGATTTATTTAATTATTTAAGGAAGTGGTTGAAAGATAATTAAATAAATAGTGATTTATTTAATTATTTGTGGGTGATTTGGTCATATTTAACAAGGAATATTATCTAAATAAGGTTTAAATAATTATTCCTAGAAAATAATAAGATAAACAAAGGTTTATCTAATTAATTTCTTTGTTTTTGGGTTAAACATGACTGGGAATAATAATTAAATTATGGTTTAATTAATTATTCCATGAGGAAAATCAAACAAAATAGGTTTGTTTAATATTTCTTTTTGGGGTTTCCTGTTTAGACCATAAACAACCTAATAAATGTGGTTTATTAAGTTATTTTACATAGTGAAAGCAATTTTACTTAGGGTAAAATTGGTCTTACATGGTGTACTTGTGTCCATCTAATGATAATAGGTTAGATGACCAAAAAATGGTGTAACAATTAGCATTGTCAATATCGAAACCACATAGTCA
>CM076583.1:13307515-13409981 GCA_034641835.2 Pinus albicaulis | reverse complement strand
GCGATGTTGCGATGTTGCGATGGTGAGATGGCGCGATGTTGCGATGGTGCGATGGTGCAATGAATTCTACTTACGGCCTTTACTTTTCACTCTAAACCACGTCATTGTTCCTCTCGCAAGGTTCCGTTCTCCACTCCAGGTTCCGGTCCAACACTTTTACTCCGGATTCCGGTCTTTTATAAGTCGCCCTACGATATGTATAACACACAGCTCCATTACCACTATACATTTAACTCTGGTTCCACCTCTATTTAGTTTAACATCGTCGTGTTTTTGCTCCGTTAGTGTTATGGATAAATTCACTGTATTATCGCCAACCATCAACACAGTTCACAGACTTTGTTTTTATATATATAAATAACGTTCGGCTTAGAATTTTTTTATTTTTTATTTTTTATTTTTTTTATAACGGCTCTTCCCTGGCACTGCCTTTGCTACTTCTGTCATTCTGCCTCTGCCTCTGCCTCTGATAATGGTTCTGTCTCTTATTATATTCACTTCCTCTTCCTCTACATGACTCCTTTATTTCCTTCATTTGCTTCTTTATTGTCTTCATTGCCATGATAACATCTCTGTTTCTGTCGCTATTTGTCTTACGCTCTCTCTTTTATTTCATCTGCTCCTTGACTAATGCTACTCCTTAATTCTCCTTTTGCTGCTTCTACTTCTTTAAATGAACCTGTCTCTACTGCTCGACCCTCTCTACATCTTATTGCTTTGCTGCTTTCTTTGCCATCTCTTTTGCCATCAATGACAACATTTCCAACATAAAATCCCTCATAGTGTGAAAGGGATCAGTGGAGCAGCTTTATTTTTCACCTTCTAGTGTGAAAAGGGGAAAATGCATGAGGACAAGGTCAACTTTGACCAAGTCAACAGCGCTGCCTAAGAGGTGTAGCTTGCATGAGAAGTCAACGCAGTTTGAGAGGGAGGAACATTCTTTGTGGAAGAAAACATAATTTTTGGGGTCCAGGGAAAAGAGGCATTCACTTGCATAAAAGGAGGAAGAGGCAACCATAGTGAGACATCTTGGAGCATAATGATTTTGGTCTGAAGACTATTTTGCATTCTGTTGAGCCTCAAAATTGTGCTTTCCTTCACCTCATTTTACCTCATTTTCCCTTGTCCATTGCTATCTTAGACCCAATTGATTAATGAATATAGTTAAAATTACTTCTAGAATGATTTACATGACCGACTTGTTAAATTTTGTGATTTTTTCCATTAGAAAGCATTTTGACCGGAACTAGCTGCAGAATGCAGACATTCCGTAGCTAACCAGCGATTCTGCAGCTGCCTTCATGTTTGAGTATGTTCCAGGTGGCCTCTTGAGAAAAACCGCATATGGGCATGATCCACGTCATGTCTACATGGTTCGTTGCTCATCATGGAGGAAGAAACGAATTCTGGGTATGGTTTTGAACGTGGGGAAAACATTTAGGAAGGAAGACTTCTATTAGGACTGTCTCAGTCCAGATGTCTTTTCCTCTTTACGCAGCCACTTCAAAGAGTCCTAACGTGATTCCGATAAGGAAAGACAGTGTTCCTAAATTATTGCAATTATTGTTATGTGCATTTGCTTTATAAAGACTTGGGAGACCAAGAGCTATGTTAGAGATTTTATGTCAGATTTGCTGCTAGATTTTGTTTAAACTCTGTGCTACATTTCTGAAGACGCAGAGTGTTATGTTCAAACTATTTCATCTTTAATGGAGCAGACCGTGTTGTTCTGAAGTGTGATTTAATTTGGAGTTGAATTCCGTCAGGTGGTAGAGGGCCCCTGCCTCTTGCACGGATTTATTTTGCGTAAATTAGATAAGTTTCTTAGCTGCCTTTACGTTTTGCATTTGAATTAATAGTTGTTTTAATTAGCTACTGTAGTTGTACTCATTCTAACTCTTCCACAAGAAGATGCTCTTCCAAAAGACTATAATGATGAATGTTGAATGACTATAGTATTGTAGGATTAGGAGTTGAATTTATAGTTGTTTTAACTAGCTACTATAGTTATATTCATTCTAACTCTTCCACAAGAAGACACTCTTCCAAAAGATTATAATGATGAATGATGAATAGCTATGGTATTGTAGGATTTAGTTGTAGTTTTTGCTGTTCACTATCACAGTTACACTTGTCCTAATCACTCTTCCACAAGAAGAAACTCTTCCAAGAAATTCTTAAGAATTTCAAGACATGACCGTGATAATGAATGATTTAGTTGTGTGTTTGTACTAAGTATCATCTCTGTTCTTGCTCTTAAATGCTTGCCCAAGACATCATAATGACGAGTAGGGTATGGATATGATATCTTAGTTTTTCATTCGCTTTCAGTCTATTTGTTTACAATTGCACTCAATTACACAGTCAGAATTGTTCTACCTCTTCCAAAAGAAGGAACTCTTCCAAAAAATCACTAATGATGAACAAACAGATTGTGTAACTTCATAGAAAAATGCATGTTAGCATAGTTAGAATGCTCCGGAGTTTCATTGCATTTAACTCATGTTCAATTACTTTGTTTCAAGTTTGATGATGACTTATAGTTCAACATTGTTCTAGATTAGTGGCATCTTAGGTTCATTCTTAGATTAACTCATTGCACTTGCTCTTCATATTCAAAATGTCATCCATTGCACAATAGATTACTTCAGTTGTTAGGATTAACAAGACAACCTTCATTATTCACAAACCTCTTCTTGTTCTAAAATCTACAAATGATCCATAACCACATGAATAGAAGACAACATCACTATAAGGCTTGTAATACCTCCACCTCCCCCAATACCTCCACCTCCCCATCATTTTATTAAATCGCAGTTCCTCTTCAAATCCTACTTTGAAAAGAAATCAATAACTTTCGAGTAAAGGTTTTGTTGGGACATTCAATTAAAATCGTGTATCAGAGATAGGAGCTTGGCTTCAGAACAAGATCTTATGATGATACAATAACTTTTCCCCAATTATGTTTCAAATCTCTAATCAAGACAAAGTATTAAACTGTGTTAGTTGCTTCTATTATTATTTAAAAATGTATTTGTGATCATTTCTCAAGTTTAGTTTGTGTTTTGAATCATTTTCTTAAAATTCATTATCAAGCTTTGCCTTTACTTAATCATAGTTTAGATTTGACCCCACTTCAGTGTTTCCAATTGCATTTGTCATTTGTTATCCATCAATTAGGCTTAACTCTGTTTTTAATCACCAGCTCCTTTCCATTAGCTTTCTAGGCATTTTCCCTTGTAAACATAAAACCACCAAAAGACCAAAAACATCATAAATCATCATAAAATACCAAAAACATCACAAAACACTACACACAACGCATTAGGAAACAAGCACCTAAGTACATACAGTACACTTCACTTCAGCAGTTTACAAATCCTGGTTGACAATTAAATGAGCTCAGTTTAGGAGACTAGATTGAGACCAAACATTTTGGCGCCGTTGCCGAGGAAGTGAAAACTAGGTAACCTTTGTTTCTTAGCATCCAAAAGCAATTTTATGCATAGGGAGAGAGATTCAAGGGGAAGATTTATAAGCAGCAGAGGCAGAAGTTTGATTTCTAGAACACCACTTGTTTCATCTAGATCCAGAGCTAGTACACCTTCAACTCAAACCAATCTTCCATCCTTTACTGATCCTAGACTTCTAGAAGATCTAAGGTCACGTATTCCATTAGAAAAACCTTCCACTTCATCCACTGAACCTGCCATAGAAGAAGATCTAAAAACTCTTGTTAGGAACACAAACCTTTCTACTTCCACAGGAGAGTCAACCATGGCAGAAGAAGGAGGGGGAGGAGTTTTTAATGGAGAACACACATTATTTGGAGGTAGAGGCAGAGGTAGAGGAGAAGGAGGTAGAGGTGCAAATGGAGGAAGAGGTAGAATAGGAAGCTCTTTTGGGTTCCCTATACTTGATGAAGAAACCAATACAACCATGAAAAAAATTTCACCCTCTGTCCTTCCAAACTTCTATGGACTTAAAACTGAAGATCCTGAAACTTTCTTATTCGAATTTGAAGTGCTATGTAGAACTTATGACTACTTACAAGATGCTCAAAAACTGAAATTATTTCCTTCAACTTTGAAGGGAGCAGCATTGAAGTGGTTTATGAGTCTAATCAGTAGTTCTATTAGAACATGGGAAGACATGAAACAAGCATTTCTAGAGAGATACTTGGATTATTTTATGCCGGTTAATCATAAGGAAGAAGTGTTCAAGATGTTACAAAAAGAAGATGAAAACTTAGAAGATTTGTTGGAAAGATTTAATTACAACATCAAAAGGGCAAAAATGGAAAATCTATATCAAGACACCTTAAAAGCTCTTTTGTTGAAAACAATTAGGGATGAATGGTTGGATATCCTAAATATGATGGGAAAAGGGGATATATCACAACTCACATTACCTGAAATATCTGAGTTATGTATCAACCTTTCAAGAGGGAAATCCAAAACTGTCAAAGGTCCAAGAGATCCTGCTCTTACGAGGGCAAGTAAATCTGCTTCTGGGACAGTAAGTAGATCAGAAATAGGACACATGCTTGATGATTTTAAGTCTGACATCTTAGGGAGTCTTAGTGAACAAATAGACATCCTCAAGATACAAAACAAGCAAAAGGCTGAATCTAATGCCTTGGCAATCTTTTGTCCCAAATGTAGAAAGAAACATGCCCTAAGAGTGTGTCCTTTGGATGTAAAAGTTGTAGAAACCTGTGTCATTTGTTCTGAGAAGCATGAGACCAAGAATTGTCCTTCTCTTCCTGGTCTCAAGGCTGTTTTTCAGGAAGAAACTCCTACAGATTCCACAGAGTCTCTTAATTTTGTATCTAGAAGACCTTGGCAGGGACCTCAGACACAAGGATTCCATGAACAAATGTATAGTCAACCTCCACCTTGGAATTCTTGGCAGCAACCTTGGCCCCAATTTTAAAATCAATCGCAATCTTGGGCACAAGGAACACAAAGTCCCTATGGAAGATACTCTCCATATTATCAGTATCCACCATCCTATCCACCATATCCACATTTTTATCCTCAAAATTCTCAACAAAGTTTCCCTCAATATCTTCAACAAAATTTTCAACAAAATCCTCAACAACATCATCAGAACCAACCACATCAAAATCAACCACTTCCATTACCATTTACTCAAAAATCCAATCAATTGCCAGCTCAGCCCATACCAAACCCCAATAATAAGAACCCTCAGAATACATACATGATAGAAGGTCAACAATTTCCAACTTATTTAATTACTCCTCTAGACCTTAGTGATGTTCAACTTAGGTCTGGAAGGATACTTGAGAAGAGGAAACCTTCTGTGATCATACAAGAACAAGATAATTCTGAGGAAGACTCCCAACGGGTTAATAAAAGTCTTGAGGAAGAAACATCCTTTCAAGGCCAAAACATTGAAAAACTGAAACAAAAAGATCCAATAAGCCCAACTCCAGTATTAGAGCAACCATCCACATCTACTTCTATACCTCCCTTTCCGAAAAGATTACAAATTGACAAAGGTGTAGAAAAACAAATAATGGTGCCTAATTATGATTTCTTGGATGAATTGAGAAATGTTTGCATTAAAATTCCATTATTGCAAGCCATCAAGGAAATCCCAATTTTAGCCAAAACAATAAAGGAGCTGAGTATGAAGACAACAAGAAAAAGAATAAGAGAAACCAAGAAAATTCAACTGGTAGGACAAATAGCAGATATTATGATGGGCAAGATTGCTATTCCAAAGTATCTTGACCCAGGAAATCCAGTTGTCAAAATTCACATCAACGGAATTGAAATTCAAAACACACTCATTGATTTAGGAGTAGCAATAAACATCATGAGTAGACAAATCATGGACAAACTGAAACTTCCTAATCTTCTCTTTACACCCACACTATTACAATTAGCAGATAGATCTGTGATTAGACCAGATGGGGTAATAGAAGACATTCCAGTGTCCCTAGACTCTTGGGAGTACCCTGTGGATTTCATGATCCTAACACCCAAGAATAATCTAGGAGGCCATCCTGTTATGCTAGGAAGACCTTGGTTGGCTACAGCTGATGCTTTTATTAGTTGTAGGTCCGGTGATATGTATATTTATGATGGTAGTTCAACAAAGAAATTCACTTTATATCCTCCAGCTAGGAAAATTACAGATTTAGATGACACTCAATGGATAGAGGATGAAGAATATTTACAACCACTCTTCACAATTTCAGAAATTAGTGAAGATAATCAAATTCTGAATACTCTAGAAAATTTTGAATCCTCTCTAGAACACAAACATGAATCATTTCAAGAGGGATCCAATATCGAGTTTTTGTCATCTAGGCAGATGTCTCTTCATTCTATGGACAAATTTGGCAGCTCTACAAGTGAAATTTTTGCAGGCAAAACCCTGAACATAAACAAAAACCTAGAAAAATCTCAACAAGAAGAGTTAGTCAAAGTATTACAGAGACATTCTTCTGCATATGCATGGGAATACACTGACATGAAAGGGATAAGTCCCAAGACTTGTACTCATCACATCTATATAGAGCCAAATTGCAAACCAATTAGACATAGAACATCTACTCCTTATCATCCACAAGCAAATGGTCAAGTGGAAGAATTACAAAAATTGTTAAATGTTAATTTTATCTATCCTATTTCAGATAGTCAGTGGGTTTCTCCTTTGGTGATTGTGCCTAAGAAAAATGGAAAATGGAGGGTGTGTGTTGACTACCGAGAACTGAATAAAGCTACTCTTAAAGACCATTTTCCCTTACCTTTCATAGATCGAGTATTAGATACATTAGCAGGTAAAAAGTACTTTTCATTCCTAGATGGGTTTAGTGGTTACAATCAAATCCAAGTAGCACTTGAAGACCAAGATAAAACCACATTTACTTGTCCCTCGGGTACCTATGCCTACCGAGTATTGCCATTTGGGTTATGCAATGCACCTGCAACATTCCAAAGGGCAGTATTAGGAATTTTTTCTGATCTGATACATGACTGTGTAGAGGTGTACATGGATGATTTTACAGTTTATGGGGATACATTTGAAGAGGCTTTAAAAAACTTGGAAAAGGTCTTAAAAAGATGTCAAGAAGCAAACCTTTCTCTTAGTCATGAAAAATGTTTTATGATGTTCACTGAAGGTATTGTTTTAAGGCACCACATTTCAGGGGATGGGATTAGAGTTGATGAGGCGAAAGTTGAAGTTATTTCTAACCTATCCATTCCAAGTTGTCAAAGAGATGTTAGAAGTTTTCTAGGATTTACAGGGTATTATCGAAGATTTATAGAAAACTTCACCAAAATAACATCTCCACTCTTCAAATTACTCACCAAAGATTGTGAATTTAAGTGGACTTCTGATTGCCAGTTAGCTTTTGAAACCCTGAAAACCAAAATTTCTGAAGCACCTATATTAAGGGGACCTAACTGGAAGTTACCTTTTCATATCTCGACGGATGCTTCCGATACAGCTCTGGGAGCAGTATTGGGACAGAAAGATTTAATTCCCTATGCCATCTATTATATCAGTAAAAATTTGACTCCTGCAGAGTTAAACTATACTGTAACTGAAAAAGAGTTTTTAGCTGTTGTTCATGCCATTAACAAATTTAGACACTATATAACGGGCTATGAAACTTTTGTTCACACTGATCATTCTGCAATTAGATACTTAATGAATAAATCAATCACTAATGGCAGAGTTATAAGATGGTTGTTACTATTGCAAGAATTCAACATTACTATTCTAGATAGGCCTGGAAAACAAAACACTGTGGCTGATTTCCTGTCTAGAATCCAAAATGTCAAAGATGACACTCTGGTTGAAGATCAATTTCCTGATGAATATCTTTTTGCAATCTCTACTCAAACTCCATGGTTTGCTGATATTGCCAATTATTTAGTTTCAGGAAAATTTCCTTCAATTATGAATGCAAGGGATAAAAGAAAAATCATTAATGATAGTGCAAGATATTCATGGGTCGCTAATGGGTTGTACAAGACAGGTCCAGATTTGATCATTAGAAGGTGTGTTCGTGAAGATGAGATGCCTGAAATTCTCAAGGCATGTCATGATGAACCTTGTGGCGGACACTTTGCAGATAAGAGGACAGCCTATAAGATCCTTAATTTAGGATATTATTGGCCATCTTTGTTTAAAGATGCAAGGGAGTATGTAAAAAGGTGTGGCAGTTGCCAAAGGGTAGGGAAACCTTCTCCTTCAGGTGAGATGCCATTACAACCTCAGGTACACATTGAACCTTTTGAAAAATGGGCATTGGATTTTGTAGGACCTATTAGTCCTCCATCAAGACAAAAGAAATATATATTAGTTTGCACTAATTATGTTACTAAGTGGGTAGAAGCTAAACCATTACTTGTTGCTAATGAATCATCTGTAATTACTTTTCTTTTTGAGGATATTTTCACTCGTTTTGGTGTCCCAAGGGAAATTGTTACAGATCAAGGAGCTCAATTTACATCAAGGCTAGTGGAGCAAATGATGGAGAAGTATAAAATCAGACATAGAACATCTACTCCTTATCATCCAGAAGCAAATGGTCAAGTGGAATCTACTAATAAAGTCATTGAAGGAATCCTAACAAAGACTGTTCATCTACATAGAAGAGATTGGGTAGATAGGCTTCCTGAAGCCTTGTGGGCCTATAGAACTACATGGAGAAACACAACAGGCCATACTCCTTATGAGCTTGTTTATGAAAAGCAAGTTTTGTTTCCCATAGAGTTCCAAATTCAAACATTCAAGATGGCAGTTCAGCTAGGACTTGATCTAACGGAGGCACAAAAGCATAGACTGGAGCAAATTAATGAATTGGATGAGATCGGACAAGATGCAGTTCAGAAAACAAGTCTAGTCCAACAACAAAGGGCTAGATGGCATGACAAGTACATCAAGGAGAAGAAATTTAAAGAGGGTGACTGGGCTCTCTTGTTTGATTCAAAATTCAAGGATTTTCAAGGTAAATTTCAGACACATTGGCTTGGGCCATATGAAATTGTTGAAATTTTTTATAATGGGGCAGTCAAAATCAGAACTATAGATGAAGAAAAGGTCACTTTTCTTGTGAATGGTCATAGACTGAAGCTTTACCACAAGCCACTCTCAAGGGAAGAGTTTGTCAAGAAGTTCCAAGGAAGTAATGATGTGAAGTTAATGAAAAAGAGTCCCTCTTCTTCATCAACTTGATTAAATTTTTTGAAGCAGTTTTTTTTTTTTTTTAAATAAATAAATAAAATAAAGGTATAAACATGAAAACCAATCATTGATTGGCATGTTTATACAGAAAAGATAGGGTGAAAATCAGAGTCTCTCTGACACTCTAACTTTTCCCATATTTTTTTTTACAAGCAGCTATTACAAAAATCATAAGTTCAGTTCCATAGTGCTTATGATTCATTTCATTTCATTTCACTCCATCCACTTATTCATCCATACTCCATCTCATCCATCATTCATATTTCACTCCATTCCACATTTCATTCATCTCATTCCATCTTCCATCCATTTCATTTTCATGTCAAAATACAAAATTTGATATCTTGTTGTAAGTGAATAAAACATGTCATGAATTGCAGTATAGTTCTTATGTTCTTTCGCTCCATTTCATGAACTGAATCCATTCCATTTCATCATCCACTTCATACATATCATAATCCATCATCCATTTTCATTCATACCACATAACATTTCACCCATATTCCAAAAACACTCCATTTCCATGATTAAAGTGCTCTACAGGAACATTCTGCAGCTCAGTACACATTCTGCAGCTGATCAGCTTTTCTGCAGCCAGACAGTCTTTCCGCAGCTACAAATCCTGAAGGCATCAACCAGCAGACATCAGAATTGCAACAAAGTGACCCAGTGTATCCATGAATCAAAAGCATCAAGAAAATTATGAAGACTCCTCCAAAGGTGAACAAGAAGACAAAGGCTAAAAAAAAAAAAAATCAAATGAAAGCCAGAGGTAACAAGTTTAAATTATAATGGCATTTCATAAAATATTAGCATAGTTTAGTTATGGATTGTTCGAAAAGGTTGTTTTAATTTTTTTTATTGATCAACACCAACAAACCCTCTACAGACTTTGGATTAAAATCTTCCATTTCAAATTTCATATCCGATATCATTTAAGCGGTTAAAAATGGCCGAGGTATTTGAATTCTCCACGTCTCTTAACCAAATCATTCAATGATGATTTCCTCTACCATCGTAAAACCCTCCGCTGTCTCTTCAATCATTAATACATTCCCTCCACCTCACTCCACTACTTCATTCCGTGACCACTGCCATAACTTCATTCTGTAGCCGGCATTCCATTCCGAAGACAGAGCTATTATTATCACCGAGAGAAGAGCCAAAGGATATCATTTTGAATAGCGTTGAGCATTGTAAACTCAGAGCAGAGCAAAAGGGTAAATTTGAAAGCATAACAGCGTGAGAATTTGAAGCCATTTGATTCCGTGGGTATACAAAGTATCACTGTGGGAAGAGTTTGAGCATTCTTACTATAAACACAGAAGTGTAGCAGTGTGGAGTTTGAAGTCTTTTGTCACTAGGAGACAGAGGTGTTGCAGTGTTGAAATCGAAACCATTTGCTACCAAGAGCCAAAGGTATTGAAGTGAAGAAGTTGAAGCCAGTTATCACTGTCAAACAGAGACGTATCAATCCAAAGTTCAATTGTCAACAGAGGCATATCAGCCCGAGGTTTTGAAGCTGTTGCCACTATAAATCAGAGGTATGTCATTCCAAAATTGAAGCCATTTTCATTTAGAGCTTGAAGCCATTTCAATCCGAAAGTGAAAGTCATTGTTTTGTGGGTAGAAGAGTGTTAATTTGAACATTGAAGAAAAAAATCATGGGTTTCATCGTAAGGACTGAACCAGTGGGTTCAAAATATTTAGAAGGCTACCCACAATGCAAAGAAATGTTACAACAAATAGGATGGCTTCAATTTTTGGAGAAATTTAATGGCTTCCACAAGGAAGTCACTAAAACATTTGCAAGATCATTTCAAGGAACCAAAGTTGAAGTAGGAGATGTAAAATTTACTGTCACTGAAGTTTTCATTGCAGAGGCTACAGGATTACTCAGAACTGGAGAAAAATGGTTTAAAAATAGAGAATTCCACAATGACTCCTGGAAAAAAATTTTAAAATCACCAAATATGGATGTTAGTGTATTCAAGAAAGGAATTCCCAGTTCTGCATTGAAAAACAAATGGAGAAACATACTACTTCTTTTGCAAAAATTTGTTACATGTGAGGGTAGATATGGGAAATTTTATGTCTACCACATTAGAATAATGATGCATTTCCTGGGGGAAGACTTAAACCTACCATATTTCTTGCTTCAAAGTCTGAAGAAGATGGCTTCCTGTGTTCAGAGAAGAGTTCAATTTTTAGAAACAACCCTATATCATCATGGTTTGGTCAAAATTTTGATTGAGCATCATCTAGCTAAAACAAATGATACATGGGATGATTTATTAATAAGAAATCATTTTGAAGAAGCAAAAGAACCATCACCTGAATCACAGCCTACAAAGAGAAGTAGGAAATGGAGGGCTTCAAAAGTTGAAATTGACAAACCAGTCCAAGAGAGCAGTGAGGAAATCATTTTGGAGAAGTTGACCCAAATCAAGAGGCAACTTAAGGAAGGAAAGGTAATCAAGAAATCTGCCATGGAGAAAGGAGAAGGATCTTCTCGGCCTAGGAGAAGCCACAGACTCAAAGGGAAACTGAAGAAAACACTAATCAAACAAACAGGGGTGATTGATATAGAAGACGAGGAAACATCCATGGAAGAAGATATTGAAGAAGAATTTTATGAAGGAACCCCTGAAATTGACCCTGCTCAACAGGAAATTTATGACTATGTGGAAACTTTAGAGAGGAGAGCTTCAGAAAGCAGAGAGAGAACCCCCAGTCCTCCACTGTCTGAAATAGATATATTAAGAAGGGATAGGTATGAGTTGGAATTACTGAATAGACACATCAAAAATGAGAATGAAATTCTCAAAGATCAAGTCAAGATCAAAACTGAAATGAACTCAACCTTATCCCTTCATATAGACAAAGTGGAGAGGACCAATGAGAAGTTGAAGACAAGGAACAAAAAGCTAATCAGGGCACTCACCAACCTAAGGTTCAAACTTGTTATTAGAAAACCTAGAAGATCTCTAGCTTCCAGACAAAGGACAAGAAGAGGACTAGATGTCCTTGCAGAAGCCTCTGAATTCATAGGATAATTTGCATGAGGACATGCAAAGAGACAGCAGTGGGGGTATGTTGAGCCTCAAAATTGTGCTTTCCTTCACTTCATTTTACCTCATTTTCCCTTGTCCATTGCTATCTTAGATCCAATTGATCAATAAATATAGTTAAAATTACTTCTAGAATGATTTACATGACTGACTTGCTAAGTTTTGTGATTTTTGCCATTGTAAAGCATTTTGACCGGAACTAGCTGCAGAATGCAGACATTTCGTAGCTAACTGGCGATTCTGCAACCGCCTTCATGTTTGAGTATGTTCTAGGTGGCCTCTTGAGAAAAACCGCATATGGGCATGATCCACATCATGTCTACATGGTTCGTTGCTCATCATGGAGGAAGAAACGAATTCTGGGTATGGTTTTGAACGTGGGGAACACATTTAGGAAGGAAGACTTATATTAGGACTGTCTCAGTCCAGATGTCTTTTCCTCTTCACGCAGCCACTTCAAAGAGTCCTAACGTGATTCCGATAAGGAAAGACAGTGTTCCTGAATTGTTGCAATTATTTTTATGTGCATTTGCTTTATAAACGCTTGGAAGACCGAGAGCTATGTTGGAGATTTTATGTTAGATTTGCTACTAGATTTTGTTTAGACTCTGTGCTACATTTCTGAAGACGCAGAGTGTTATGTTCAAGTTCTTTCATCTTTAATGGAGCAGACTGTGTTGTTTTGAAGCGTGATTTAATTTGGAGTTGAATTCCGTCAGGTGGTAGAGGGCCCCTGCCTCTTGCACGGATTTATTTTGCGTAAATTAGATAAGTTTCCTAGCTGCCTTTACGTTTTGCATTTGAATTAATAGTTGTTTTAATTAGCTACCGTAGTCATACTCATTCTAACTCTTCCACAAGAAGATGCTCTTCCAAAAGACTATAATGATGAATGTTGAATGACTATAGTATTGTAGGATTAGGAGTTGAATTTATAATTGTTTTAACTAGCTACTGTAGTTATATTCATTCTAACTCTTCCACAAGAAGACACTCTTCCAAAAGATTATAATGATGAATCATGAATAGCTATGGTACTGTAGGATTTAGTTGTAGTTTTTGCTGATTCACTATCACAGTTACACTTGTTCTAATCACTCTTCCACAAGAAGAAACTCTTCCAAGAAATTCTTAAGAAGTTCAAGACATGACCGTGATAATGAATGATTTAGTTGTGTGTTTTTACTAAGTATCATCTCTGTTCTTGCTCTTAAACGCTTGCCCAAGACATCATAATGACGAGTAGGGTATGGATATGATATCTTAGTTTTTCATTTGCTTTCAGTCTATTTGCTTACAATTGCACTCAATTACATAGTCAGAATTTTTCTACCTCTTCCAAAAGAAGGAACTCTTCCAAAATATCACTAATGACGAACAAACAGATTGTGTAACTTCATAGAATAATGCATGTTAGCATAGTTAGAATGCTCCAGAGTTTCATTGCATTTAACTCATGTTCAATTACTTTGTTTCAAGTTTGATGATGACTTATAGTTCAGCATTGTTCTAGATTAGTGGCATCTTAGGTTCATTCTTAGATTAACTCATTGTACTTGCACTCCATATTCAAATTGTCTTCCATTACACAATAGATTACTTCAGTTGTTAGGATTAACAAGACAACCTTCATTATTCACAAACCTCTTCTTGTTCTAAAATCTACAAATGATCCATAACCACATGAACAGAAGACAACATCACTATAAGGCCTGAAGTATCTCTGCAATTTCCTTATCATTTCATAAACATAATCCTCCCTCAAAAGCCTACTTTGAAAAGAAATCAATAACCCTTGAGTAAAGATTTTGTGACATTCAATTAAATTGCATAATAGAGATAGGAGCTAGTTCTAGAATAGAAGATCTTATGATGATAACAATGTCTTTCCTCTAATTATGTTTCAAATCTCTAATTAAGGACAAAGTATTGCATCATTGTAAGTTAGTTGTTTCATTGTTTATTTAGAAAATTTGCATACTTAGTGATCATTTCTCAAGTTTAGTTTGTGTTTTGAATCATTTGTTTGAAAGTCATTATCAAGCTTTTCTTTTATTTAGTCATAGTTTAGATTCAGCTTCAGTGTTTCCAATTGCATTTGCCATTTGTCATTCCATCAATTAAGCTTAACTCTGTTTTTAATCACCAGCTTCTTTCCACTAGCTTTCTAGGCATTTTCCTGCAAACATAAAACCACCAAAAGACCAAAAACATCATAAATCATCACAAAAGACCAAAAACATCATAAACACTACACACAACGCAGTAAGAAACAAGCACCTAGGTACATACAGTACACTTCACTTCAGCAGTTTACAAATCCTAGTTGACAATTAAATGAGCTCAGTTTAGGAGACTAGATTGAGACCAAACAGCTGGTTCGCTACATTCAGCCACTCAGCAAGGGAACAAAGGATCTTTACAGGTAAAGAATGATCATCTCAATTCAAACACTAACAGGGAGATCTTTCAAAGAAGCTACAACCAACAGGTAACTTCTAATAGAAGATTTCATGATCACAGAAATTTCTACTTCAATGGAAAATGTTTCTCATGTCACAATTTTGGTCATAAAGCTGTTCAATGTGTTGCATATAAAACCATCATGACAAGAGAAGCAAGAAAGAAAAGGATGAATATTGAACCAAAGAAGAACTCCTATAACAAATTTTCTCCTCTTCGAAACGAAGTTGAATGTACTTATTGCAATAACTTTGGTCATGAAGAATCTGAATGCAGGAGCAAGGTCCAGCCAAAAGAACATGTTCCCTCAAGCTCTAAAGTGTGGAAAAAGAAAGAAATAGCAGTTGCAAATTGTGGGATAGCGTTATTTGCAGAAGGTGAAGAAAATCAATGGTACACTGATAGTGGGTGCTCAAGACACATGACATGCGACAAAAGCAAATTTTTTGCATATAATGCTCTAGAAAAGGAAAAGAAAGTTACATTTGGAAATGATACTCATGTTGTAATTAAAGGAAAAGGGTCAGTATTTCTAAAAGAAAAGGTGAAAGCTAAAGATGTCATGTATGTGGATGGATTAAGGCATAACCTGTTAAGTGTAATTCAAATGTGTGATCAAGGAACAGAAGTTGTTTTTAGTTCAAAAGAATGTGTGGTTCGTGATCTTGATACAGGTAAAATTATCATAAAAGGGAAAAGAAATCTAAGCAACCTGTATGTACTGAAAAACTAAAAAGATCAATGTTACTTGAGCAAGTCTTCAGAAAATTGGCTATGGCGTAGAAGGCTGGGGCATCTGAGCTTCTCTCAAATCAGCAAAGCAAACAGACTTCAAGCTGTTCATGATCTTCCCAATATTAATCTACCAGAAAATATCATATGCAAATCTTGTCAAATCGGTAAGCAGACCAGAGTACGATTTAATGCCAAAGAAGGATCATCAACTAAGCCTCTTGAACTCATTCATACTGATTTATGTGGACCTATGAGGAAAAATTCACTACGGGGGGAAGAATACTATATCTTATTTATTGATGATTACTCTAGAATGTGTTGGATCAGGTTCATGAAACAAAAAGATGAAGCATTTGAAAATTTTCTGAGCTTCAAAGCACTGGTTGAAAATGAATTGGATCTAAAAATCAAGTGTCTTAGATCTGATCGAGGAGGAGAATATACATCAAATGAATTCTTTGAATTTTGTGAAAAACATGGCATAAAAAGACAGATCTCTGTAGCTGGCACTCCACAACAAAATGGCGTAGCAGAAAGAATGAATAGAACAATTCAACAAATGGCTAGAGCTATGCTTGATGACTCTGGAACACCTGACACTTTCTGGGCAGAATCAACTCATACAGAAAAAAACATTCACAACAAAGCACATGTTCGGGTAAATAGTGATAAAACTCCTTATGAACTCTGGTATGGAAAATCTCCCACTGTAAAGCATTTTAGAGTTTTTGGAAGAAAATGTTTTATCAAAAATAATGATGAAAAGCTTGGCAAGTTTGAACCTAGATCGGATAAAGGAATATTTCTTGGTTACCCATCTTCAAGCAAAGCATACAGGTGTTATAATGAAAGGCTTCGAAAGATTGTTGAATGTATTGATGTTGTTATTGATGAATCTCCTGCAGCCCCTAAAGAAGAAAAACAAACAACAAAAGAAGATGATGGTGACTTATTTCCTGTAAGTATAAATGATGTAGACAATGAATCCAATGAAGAACCTGAAAATGATCTATCTGAAAAAGCTCCATCCAGATACGTTCAAAAGAATCATCCTGAATCTCAAATTTTGGGAGACAAGGAATCAAGTGTACGAACAAGGAGAACTCTTGTGGGATCTTCTAGTCATCTGGCACTTCTATCCACAATTGAACCACTCAATGTCAATCAAGCTAGCAGAGATGAATGTTGGAGGCAAGCCATGGATGAAGAGCTTGATCAAATTGAAAATAATGACACTTGGGATTTGGTACCAAGACCACATGATAAAAATGTCATTGGAACTAAATGGATCTTCAAAAACAAGTTAAATTAGAATGGGGATGTTGTAAGGAACAAAGCTAGACTAGTTTGCAAAGGGTATACTCAACAAGAAGGTATAGACTTTGAAGAAACTTTTGCTCCTGTAGCTCGACTTGAAGCCATAAGAATGTTTCTTTCTTTTTCAAGTTATCAACAAATCAAAGTTTATCAAATGGATGTTAAATATGCTTTTCTTAATGGTGATATAGAAGAAGAAGTATATATAGAACAACCGGAAGGATTCATTTTGGGAAATGGTGAAAATCTTGTTTTTAGACTTAAAAAGGCTCTCTATGGTCTCAAACAAGCTCCAAGGGCATGGTATTATCGTCTTGACAAATATCTTCATCAACAAGGTTTTTTAAAGGGGTCTGCTGATAGCAACTTATACACAAAAGTTGAAAATGATAAACTATTGATTGTAGTTGTATATGTTGATGATATTGTTAGCACTCAAATCTGCCTCAGGCTGAAGAAGGCGAGGTTCGATGCAACATCAAACCAACCTTAGCCTCGTAGCTAGCCCTACGAGGACAGGAGAGGGCTCTCTCCGGGTCAAACTCAGTGAAAGATGTCCAAAAGGATCTGAGATGACCAAAAGCATAACTGATCTTAGGCTAGTAAATTGATAAGCAAGAGGTTTTAAATAAATGATTGGGGTTTTCTGGGCTGTGTGAGGTAAAGACAGCAAGAGCAGAGATTAAATGAAGAACACAGATTATCTCCTGAGGCAAGATAAGCATGAAATTTAACAATCAAATTGGAATTTAAACGGAATGGCAAGACTGCTGAGAGGCTGACAAGGGCATGTGTGATGAATCCTTATCAAACTGAAGAAAACATAGAAAATGAATACCTCCTCAGGCAGAAGCAGTAAACTGTATTCTGCCTTTCTCACTCAAAGGTATTCAACAGAGAATGATTATGAAATGACATGTAAAACACAACAAGCTACATATGAAACATAAGAAAAGACAAACTGCTAAATCCACACCACAAGAATCTCAAGAAACAGAGCTATATTTCTCCATTAAAATCTCTGTCTAAAACTGTACAATAAAACTCTGTTTTTCTCCTACACTAGCTCTCAGAACTCTCTCCCCTCTAAATGTTTCTACAATACAATAAATACCATTACAGATGGGGAAAACAAATCGACCCCAAAATAAGGAATGGTTTAACTATTATTAATAAACAACTACGGTAGATCCAATCATGTGTTTTAAGAACAGAACAGCATTCCACCTGAATCTATCGATGACCAAGTAAAAGACAAAATCGGACTTTGAGTTGTAACTAAAGTTAAAAATAGGCAAATTACTCCTATTTCTCTGCCACGATGAATATCCTTGTTTAATTTAGGCTTTCGGTCTTCGACTGCCATCTCTCCATGTGTAATTTGAATAAAAACCAATTTTTAATAAAATTAGCTTCCTTTGCGACATTTGGGGCGCTCTCATTTTGATGTGTCAACTTTTCAGGCTTGTGATGATTCGAGTATACCTATCAAAGATTTCCATCCAGATCGACCTCCTCTCACTTCCAGAAAACAGACTGAGCATAAAACTAACTTGGTGGCAGTTGAAAATTTTCACTGGCTTTCTATAACAAGAGCGTCCATAAGATTAATAACGCCCACTATGATACCATCACCGTTGCATTCTCTGCACTTAATTGAAAAAACTAATCCCATCTAAGCTCAACATTCCAACATCTGAATTTCGCTATCTTTGAATTTCACGATCTGTTAAAAGGAAAATAAAAATCCCGCTCGCCTTCTTTCAGGGAAACATAAGGACAACACCAAATTATAGACTGAATGTAGGTTTAATTCAAAATCATGTGCAACTCGATGGTATTTAATACCATTAATACTGTTTTCAAAATGCCACAGTTCGGCATTTGATTACAATACATTCATACAAAGCAGAACCAGAGATATTTTTTGTTTCCTTAAGTGCAGGGGTCCATATCTTAGAACTCGGAGCGAAAGGGAGCAAAGGCCATGAAATTTCTTCGAAGGCAGTGTGAAAACTGCTTGTTGGCTTTATGTGCAGAGCTGAACAAGTGCGCTGCGCACTCCTTAACACCACAGTCGGCTGCCATTCTTCATTAAATTGAAAACCACTCCTAATAATCTCTTCATGTATCTCCATAACCTGTTCAAAAATCACTGAGTAACCATTAGAAACCTGTTTGCAAGTTGTTGGAGACGATTAAAATCGAAACTGGGCGCAAACACAAATTTCTGAGTTCTGTCTTCAAGTGGGTCGCTTTTTCTCAAGTGGGTCGCTCTAGTTATATTTTTACACTGTGAAAAACGCCCGAGTGGGTCGCTCTACGCCCAGGTGGGTCGCTTTCGCCCAAGCGGGTCGCTCGACCTTCAACTCAGTCAACAATGCTTTCAAAATGCGATTTCGGCCTCCAAACTCCAGATTTCAGTTTTGAAAATGATCTTTCGACCTTTCAACCAGATAAGGTCTTCATCCTTCGCATGGAACCCCAATTTCGTGGCTTTCAATTTGAAACAACACCATTTCCCATCTGCGCTTTCTCCCATTGTTTCATAGTCGACATATCCTGCTCCAGATCAATATAAATCTTGCATTTGTATTGATTGTAATTTCAATGCTCTGTCTTGTGAGGCCTTCTTCATAATCTTTAAACATATCAGCAGGCTTTCCTTTGTCCCTCGTATTCATTTTCATCAATTGGTTTCTTCTTTGCATAACCTGGTTTTCCGGTCCGTGCACCAACACTCTCTTGGATGCTCTGGTTAAGAGTTTCTTCTAAACTCTCAAGCTCCTCAAGAATCTGTTCAATATGTTGTTCATTTCGAGCAATTTGAGTCTGTTGACCCTATGTCAATCCACCCTGTGCTATTTCTTTTGCTTGGATAGCATCAATCTCCTTTTTCAAATTAGCAACCTTTCCATTCCGTTTGATAATTTTATCTCGAGTTTTACTTTGCTTCTCAGTGAACTGACCTTTGTATGTTTGCCATGTCATTGCCCACAACCCAGATCTCCAATACAACAGCTGCAGCTGACTCTAGAATTTTATCATGGTGTAAGGATATTTTAATGTGAAGGCTACTACAACAGGATAACCTTCATGAAGAAGTTGCACAAACTAGACTGGAATTCAATAACTCGAGAGGGCCCAGTATCCTGTGTAGTATCTGAGATTTTGGCAGCCTTTTGGCACTTTTGACATTGAAACTCTATTTTACAATTTCCTTCTCTGATTACTGATGATGTATTTTGTCACTCTTTTGCAGGGATCGGAGCTGCTGAAGCTGAAACAAGGCTGCCATTTGAAGAGCTGGAGAATTTGCAGCATTTTGACAAATTACATATTCTAAAAAACACATTTAATGATTTCTTCTTCAAAACAGGGTTTTGAAGAAGAATCAATTTCACATTGATGACATTCCTGAAATAAACACCTACTGAATCTTCCTCTAGTCTGCAAACAAAACCCTGAGCTCAAGAATTAAAATGACTCTTTTCTGGACCAGAGTAACATCAGTGACTTTGGTGAATTTGACTGCAGCGGGCTGACAAGACGGAGTCTAACAGATATCATTTTTGGGAACAACGAAGAATCTATGAGTCAAAAATTTGCTTCTGTCATGCAGCAAGAATTTGAAATGTCCTTACTTGGGGAACTAACATTATTTCTTGGCTTGCAAGTGCATCAATCTGCAGATGGTATATTCCTATCACAAGCAAAATATCTTAAGCAAATTCTAAAGAAGTATGGCATGGAAGAATGCAAACCTGTAAGTACACCAATGATAACCGGATGCAATCTCAGTTCTCATGATGATTCTCCCCCGGTGAATCAACCAGAATACAGATCAATGATTGGAAGTCTACTTTATCTCACTGGGACTAGACCAGAAATTATGCATGCAGTTGGGATTGTTGGACGATTCCAAGCTAATCCAAAAGAGTCTCACCTTCAGGCTGTTAAAAGAATATTCAAATATCTACAAGGAACTCAAGACTTTGGTCTATGGTATCCAAAGAATGCTGACCTTACTCTTCATGCTTACACTGATGCAGATTAGGCTGGAAGTGTTGATGATCGGAAAAGCACTAGTGGTGGTGCATTCTATATGGGACCCTGGTTGGTATCTTGGTTCAGCAAGAAGCAAAATTCTATTGCATTATCTATAGCAGAAGCAGAATATGTGGCTGCCGCATCTTGTTGCACTCAACTCCTTTGGATGATGCAAACCCTACAAGACTTTCAAATCAAATGTGCTTCTCCTATCTCCATTATGTGTGATAATACAAGTGCCATCAGTATCTCAAAGAATCCTGTTATGCATTCGAAGACCAAGCACATTCCCATCAAGTATCACTTCTTACGTGAACAAGTGCTTGAGTAAAAGGTGAAGTTGGAGTATGTTCCCTCCAAAGAACAAGTTGCTGATATCTTTACCAAACCTCTGCCCAGGGAAGCGTTCGAGTATCTAAGACAGAAGCTGGGAGTGTTCTTTGTCAGTCAAAAGAACAATTCTGCATAAATTCAGAAGATGGTATTGGATACGCGGGTTTCCTGAAACACAGTCGCGTATATACGCGAGTTCATGCACATAAAACTGCGTATGTCTAGTTGCTGACATTTTCTGTTTAGGGTCAGCTTTCTTCAGCACAGCTGCAGTGCTGTTTGGTGTCTCTGATATTGATTGGTATCTCTGGTAGTGTTCCAGTTCTCATAATTCTGTTTCTAATGTTTTTGATGAAGATGCCTTGATGATTTGTTGGTGAAAGTGTTCAGGATGCACAAACTAAGGGGGAGCCTTAGTCATTTGGAAAGGATGCTTGGATGCACAGATTCAGGGGGAGCATTGGCTTTGCTGAGTATAATGCATTGTTGGCATTATGATGTTTTTGAAATATGTTCTCTTTCTTGAGGAATTTCTGGTGTTGGTCTTAAAGTTATATTTGTAGTTTGATGAAAAGGTCATATAGAGATCCATGATGTAAAATTGTAATATTCAGTCATGTAAGGACTTGATAAATTTTGTAAACCCACTTGGTTGGGTAGCTGAGTCAAATTTGTAAACCCACTTGGTTGGGTAGTTGATTCTCATATGTAAATCCACTTGGATGGATCTTTGATGTAAGTATGAGTCATTGGTGATAGGAATTTCATAGAGTCATGTACTTCATTGGAAAATATGTTTGAAACTTCAGCATGAATTTAGGGGGAGCTTGGTCACTTCAGTATATATCAGATCTGCAGAACGCTTCTTCCACATGAGGAGAAAAGGGGGAGAGTGTGTTGGTTTTTGATCCGCCCTTTGCCCTTGATGTCAAAGGGGGAGAGTGACATGGTGTTTGAATGAAGATAATGGTGTCAAAGAATGGGGAGAGTTACATGGTGTCATTATATTCTTAATGTACCTATCTGTTGTGATGATCTGTTTGAATGAAGATAATGGTGTCAAAGAATGGGGAGAGTGACATGGTGTCATTATATTCTTAATGTACCTATCTGTTGTGATGATCAAACACCATCGTGGTTGCCATCAAGTCCAAAGGGGGAGATTTTTGGCAATATGATGAAGAGTGTTGTCCTTGATGGCAACCCACTGAATGAAGATGAAGACATGAGAGTGTTGGCATGTGTTGTCCTTGATGGCAATCCACCTGATGAAGTTATTATTGACCTGATGGACTTGGTAAATGATGTAAATCTGATGTGAAATGATGTTAGTTAGCAATATGATGCTGAGTGTTGTCATTGAATGGCAACCCACTTGATGAAGAAGATGGCAACTTACTTGATGAAGTTGTGATTGATAGAATATGGTCTTGATGAAGTAAATTTGATGTATCTACAGTGAGTACAGAAGGGAATGAAGAAAGAAATTCAGTATGTGCTAGATCTATGATAAAAAGAGTATGTCTCAAGGCATACGCGGAGTTGCCTAGGAGAAGTCGCGTATGAACGCGGGAAACAACGTGCCAAGTCGTGTATGGGCAAAAGCGCTCATAAAGTGAAAAACCAGGGGTAACCACCATGATATTGACCCATTGTATTGGGTAATGATTCATCTAAATGACCTCGTCCAGGAATACCATCGGAAGTAATGTAGTTTTGGGCTCATGGTATTGTTTTGGCTCATGGTATTGAAAAAGGGTAAACCTATATAAAGAGAAGAAATTCGTTGTGCAAATCATGAGTGTGGGTGCAAGATGTCTGAGCTTGAATGAATACTTCTCTCTGAAGGATATCTGAATGGAAAGGGTTACAGTTGAATGATAGATCTGAATGTATGATGCACCAATGATGAAGAAGGGGATCTAGATCTGAAATGTACTTATATTTGCTAGATCTATTTATGAAATGATTAGATCTGTGATGAGGCGAACATCTGTCTGAGGTAAAGGGTAAAATCTGAAGTGATGTATCTGTTGTGAAGAATTGCAATGACATAAAAGTCTGAAGATCCATACGCTAGTTCGCCGAAGAGGAAGCGCGTATATACGCGGCTTCACTGAAGAGAAAGCGCGTATGCGCAATAAAATTAGCTCTGTAATATGTACAGAAGTATACGCTGGTTTATGTGAACGGAAGCGTGTATATACGCGACATCAGAGAAAGGAAAGCGTGTATGCAAACTAGGGTTTGCTGAAGTCTGTGGTAAGAAATGTCTGATCTGTTCTGCTGGTTTACTGATATCTGTCAGTGAGTTATATGTATTTGTTTCATGGTTGACTGTGCTTAAAAGTATGGAAAGGGTCCAGTTTGAAAATATGATGAAATGTGGCCTGCAAGTGGTGTTCTATTGAAGTTGTTGGATCCAGTGTGAAAATTGATGAAACGTGGTCCAAGGTGGTGCTGAGGGTTGTAGCCTTCAGTCAGGGGGTTGTAGCTCCCTTCCAGGTGAGGTTGGTAAACGAGATCGGGGGGTTGTAGCTCCCTTCCAGGTGAGGCTGGTAAACGAGTCAGGGGGTCGTAGCTCCCTTCCAGGAGAGGCTGGTAAACGAGTCAGGGGGTTGTAGCTCCCTTCCAGGAGAGGCTGGTAAACGAGCGCAGGTGGGTGCCTGCGTGCTGGTAGAGTCTGCACCAGCACATATGTTGTAAGATGTTTTCTCTATAATAAAATATTGAAGGCTGAGCAACTGCAGCGGTGGTTTTCTCCCGACTTGGGTTTCCACCTAAAAATCCTGGTGTTCATGTGTGATGCTTGTGTGATGGTTTATTCTGTTGTTACTACACATGTTTACTGCTAAGTTAACATCAGATGAATGAATATTGCAAAGAACTAAGTTAATAAATATCTGCATATTTAAGATCTCTGCTAATACACGAGTTGTATGAAGGATATCCGCGTGTATACACGAGTTTACTAAAGGAAAGTAGCGTATGGGTTTTAGAGAGTGAAAAAGTAAAAAGTTCTGAACATGCAGTAAATACTGATTCACCCCCCCCTCTCAGTATTTTTCCCAACAATGGTGTGTCTTTTGAAGATGCATTACAGAATCTTGAGAAGGTGCTTAAATGTTGTATACAAGCTCACCTCTCCTTAAGTACTGAAAAATTTCATATGATGATGAGTGAAGGAATAGTGCTTGGACATTTTATCTCATCTCAAGGAATTCAGGTAGACCCATCAAAAATACAGGTCATTAAAAATCTTCTTGTTCCTAAAACACAAACTGATGTAAGAAGTTTTCTTGGACATGCTGGATATTATAGAAGATTCATTAAAGATTTTTCTAAGATAGCTTCTCCATTATTTGTGTTTCTTATGAAAAATGTTGAATTTAAGTGGCCTAATCTTTGTCAGGAAGACTTTGTAGCACTCAAGCATCAGTTATCTATAGCTCCTATTTTGAGAGGACATGATTGGGCACTTCCCTTTCATATATCTTTTGATGCTTCAAATACTGCAATTGGAGTTGTCTTGGGACAAGAAGAAAACCATCTTCCTTATGCTATCTATTTTATCAGTAAGAATATGACCCCTGCCGAGCTTAATTATACAGTTACCGAAAAATAATTCTTAGCAGTAATTTATGCCATTAACAAATTTCGACATTATATCACTGGTTACTCTACTTTTGTCCATACTGATCACTCGGCTATCAAGTATTTAATGAATAAATCTGTGACAAATGCTCGAGTTACCAGATGGTTATTGTTATTGCAGGAGTTTGATATTACAATTGTAGATCGACCAGGTAAAGAAAATGTTGTGGCTGATTTCCTTTCATGGTTAAAAACTAATAATAATATTCCAGTAGACGATTCCTTTCCTGTTGAGTATCTATTTGCAGTATCTGCTCACTCTCCTTGGTATGCAGACATTGCCAATTATTTGGTTGCAGGAAAGTTGCCATCACACCTGTCACATAGAGAAAAGAGGAGAATTGTTCAACAAAGTGCCAGGTATAGCTGGATAAGTGGGTGTCTTTTTCATACAGGACTTGATCATGAAATTCGAAGATGCATTAGAGAGGATGAGGTGTATGATATACTAAAAGCTTGTCATGATGGCCCTTGTGGAGGGCATTTTGCCGATAAAAGAACAACACACAAAATTTTGAGGATGGGTTACTATTGGCCCTCACTGTTTAAGGATGCAAAGAAATATGTGCGGGCTTGTGATAGTTGTCAGAGAATGGGTCAACCCAATCATAGAGATCAAATGCCATTAAACCCCCAGGTAGTACTTGAACCATTTGAAAGTTGGGCCTTAGATTTTATAGGACCCATCAATCCTCCATCCAATCAAAGAACTTATATATTAGTCTCTATAGACTATATGACTAAATGGGTAGAGGCCAAAGCACTTCTTAGAGCCAATGAAGAAGTTTTCCTAGCTTTCTTATATGAAGAAATCTTTATTAGATTTGGAATTCCTAGAGAGCTAGTTACAAACGGAGGACCTCCCTTCAATTCTCATGGTTTTAAATCTATCCTTCAGAAATATCATATTCATCATAGAATGACTACACCATACCATCCCCAGGCCAATGGGCAGGTGGAAAGCACAAATAAAGTAATAGAAGCCATTCTAACTAAAACAGTGAAGGATAACTAGAAGGATTAGTCTCAAAGGCTCCCTGAAGAACTATGGGCTTACAAAACTACCTAGAGAAATACTACAGGATTTTCTCCCTATGAATTGGTTTATGGTAAAAGTGTTGTTTTTCCTGTGGAATTTGAAATTAAAACTTTGAGAACTGCTTTAGCTATTAACCTTGATTTGACTAATGTGCAGACATCCAGGTTGCAGCAGCTTCTTGAACTGGATGAAAATATATTAGATGCCATTCACCAAAAAACCACGATTCAACAACAAAGAACAAAGTGGCATGACAGAAACATTAAGCACAAGCAGTTCCAAAGAGGTAATTGGGCTTTATCGTACGACTCTCAGTTTGAAAACTTTCAAGGTAAGCTATGCACACGATGGCTGGGACCTTATGAAGTAGATGTTGTTTTTTCTAATGGAACAGTAAGACTTTTAACAATTGATGATTCTAAAACACCTCTACTAGTAAATGGTCATAGGCTTCGTTTGTACCAGCGCCCTGTTTCTAAAGAAGATTTTAAGGCCGCTTGCATGACTGATACACATTATATTTTTCTAGGGGAGTTTTCTTCTCCTCACAACATTTAATTATTTTCTGCACTATATTTTTAGTATTAGATTAGATTTACAACCAATAGTCCCTGTCAAGGGTTGGCATGTTAAAATGGTATGTTGCAGATTAAGGAAGAATTCACCAAGGAGGATAATGTCATCACAAGAAGATCTAAGTTTCAATCTAAAGAAGCTTTGCTTCCCTCATCTGATTCATTTCCTCATTTCCCAATAACATTTCATCATCTACTCCCTCATTCTCCCTTTCCCTCTTTCATATAATTTTTCCTACTTTTTCTACCCACTGCTGAAACACCATTATTCAGCTAGTACCTTCCCTATTCCTTACTACTGAAATATCATTCCTCAACAAGTACTTCCCCAATTTCCCCAGTGCTAAATCTTTACTTTTTAGCAACATCTTCCTTATTTTTCCCTTGCTGAAACACCATTTTCAGCATCATGTCATCCATTTTTCCCTTGCTGAAACACCACTTTTAGCATCATGACATCCATCTTTCCATTGCTGAAACACCATTTTTTTTTCCCCTGCTACACAAGTTTTCCAGTATCCCACTTTTATTCTTCAGATCCCTTGGGTGAATATTATCCAGTATTGAGCAAACTCTAATATGCTCCTATTTCTACATTTTAGAGAAATCTAAAGATTCTTCCATCAGTATTAAGCCACTATGAACAAGCACTCTATACTTCGAATTACAAAAACAAAGGTAAAATATAAGGTATGCAGATTTTTTATGTAATACAGTTAAATAATAGTTTAAAGAGAGGATCTTTCCCATTGTGATTACAATCCCCGCACATTTAAACATAATTACATCACACGTAGGGGTGGGGGGGATTTCGAAAATTAAAACCATCATTCCACACCATACAATCCACCGTCACTCTTCATATCCATTATTTCGGCCGTCATTGATACTCCATATCCTCAGTCGTAATTATTATTCTGATCGAGCCTATGATTCTGCTCTCTGTTTCTGTATTTGACTTAAGTTAGTAACCATGGGAGGTTTGGTTATCAGGCATGAGGCTGGCTCAACGAATCTTCTTCAATTATTTCCGGAGGCTTACCCAATTTTCCAGCAGGCGGGATGGGTCACATATTTTGAAAAACTGAGAGAAGTTGACCCTCAGCAAGTCTTGGAGTTCACACAGAACCTCCAGCAGGACCACTCCACAGTCCAAGGGGTCAGAATTTTAGTTACAAAGAATGATATTGCCCAAGTCTCAGGTTTGCGAGTCACAGGAACTCGGTGGTTTAGTAGAAAACACATCATTCTAAATGTGTAACAAGACTTCCTTCTTCCAAAAGAACATGTTGAGATCAAAGGCCGTGGCATAGGACTGCACTCACTACCTCCTCCGTGGGCCAAGGTAGCCGAATTTGTCAAGCATTATTTAACCTGCGAGGGGCGATATCAGGTATTTTATCAACATGACTTTGTTTTAATGAGCCACTTGCGGCATGGTAGACTACTCAACATTCCTTATTATCTGCTTGGATGTATTAAGAATATGTCATATTATTGTAGAAAGGTAAAATTTCCATTACTGTCCCTTACTCATCATCACCCTTTGTCAGTTATTAATTCAGAGGGGTTTTGCTCAGCAAAACCCCCCTCTAAATAACCTACCCCTATTGCTTGACCAAGCCCCTGAAATTCACCATGAAGCCCAAATTCCCCAAGAAGCTGAAAAACCCCACCAAATCTCTGAAAGTTCTTATGAAAAACAATTGGAGAATATCCTGGATCCTCCATCAATCCCATCCTCAGAACCAGTCAATCCAATCCACCTATCTTCAAAACCATTCCATTTAGCAAAGTCATCCCAGCCCACTATTTATATCCCCAGTAATGACTCTCAGACTGAAACACCACCATCTCCTCCTATTCATAAAAGGAAGAGGCAGACTACAACCGTCTCTGTATTAAAAAGGAAAATGAGGGTTGCATCCAAAACAGTCACCTCTTCCGACAGCCCCTCTCCTAGGGAAGAATATTCCCATAGAAAGAAAAAAAAAACACTACTTTCCCTGCTTTTCTACCTAGGAGAAAAATGAAAACAACTCCCATTTCCCCTGACCCCACAGCCATCTTGTTACAATTCCAGTCATCGCCACATTTTCAAATTCCAGAATCATTACCTCTCTCATCCTGTGGCACTATTCCACAAGAACCAATTGCCCAGGGTAATATGACATCATCTTCTACACAACCAGTAGCTGCTCCACAAGAACCGGCTACTCACGCAGCAGCTGAAACACAAGAACCAGCTGCGGACGTGCAAAAGTTAAAAATTCAGCATGATATTTTAAGGAAACCGGCTGTAGCTGAAACACAAGAACCAGCTACAGTGGAGGAACAACAATTAACTTCAGCAAAATCACACGCTTTAGTCACCATAGCCTCTCTTTTAGAAGAAAATGAATTTTTGAAGTCAGAATTAGAAGCCTACAAGAAAGAATTGATAATGGCAAGGGAAGCTTTTGATAAAGAATTGAATCTTCATAATTTGGCTCATACAACATCGATGCAAGAAGAACACTCAGATAATGATCCTTATAAATAGTACATGTGTTATCAGTGTGGAAACATTTATCAAAACGCAGGATACAAGATAGTTGAAGTGCCAATGTCTGGTGCATCCATATCATCTCCAGTAAAGAGGGAAAACCCCACTGTCACACAAGAACTAGTAGGGCCCTCAAAGACTTTAAAGAAGGAAGACCCTACTATCACACAAGAACCAGTAGGACCCTCAAAAACTTTGGAGAAGGAAACTAAGGTATAGGTATCCTGCCCGACATTCACTGATTCTGCTACACAGACTATGCCTCAACCCTTTACCTTTAATGCTGGAACACAAACTCCGCCATGGAAAGAATTGGAAATAATGAACACGTGGAAGAATCAGTATGTTGTGGATCAAGATAAAATTTTACAATAGCATAAACTAGCCTGGCAAAATCAAATGTACTCCAATTGGGAAAACTGGGAACAGACACTCTAGCAGCTTAAAGATTCTAGGAAAGAGAATACAGAATTAAAAGATAAATTAATCCTGATGTTTCAATTAGTGCAAAAACTACTAGCCACGAGGAAACCATCTGTGAACTATTCTCTGTTTCTTTCAGAGCGTCTTGTTTATTTCCAGTTGAAAGCAATTAAGGATGGAAGACCTTATGAGCTTCTCACAGCTGAACAATTTGTTAAAACATTTGCTGAGGCTTCCACAAGTGATCAACATTTGTTATGCGAGCTATATCTTCATAATGAGGCAATGCCTGAAAACAGAGAACTCAATATTAATCCTATTGTTGGTGATATACAGAATAGGGCGTTTGTTTCTTTTCTTGCAAATCAAATCACTTGGCAAACTGCCTTCCTTGCAACCAGGCACAATGAGGATAATTGCCTTCTTTGGATAAGGCCAAAGCCTCGAAATCCGGCCATTTTTGTAGCAGAGTACCATACGTTTTTGCAGAAGCCAAGAATGACTAGATACATACATCAATTGCAAGCCTCTGTACTCCGAGAATGTCATCAGTCAATCAGGGTCAACGAGACGGCTGCTCTGAAGGCAAACACCATGTTCTGGCAACAGTCCTCCAAGGAAATACAAGAGTATCATCCCTTTAGCCCTAGTAATATTGAAATTTCACTATCTAGAATACCAAACTACATTAAATGTGTTCAACAATGTGCTGAGAATTGGATAGGCTATCATTTTCACTTTCCCATTTTATGGATACCATCAAAACGATATCAAGCTCATTACAGGTTGGCTAACAGGGATGAGGCAGAAGCATGGCAGAAATTTCAAAGTAATCAAGGATTTAGAGCTTCGATAGATACCACCTTCCATAGTTATTGCTTGAGTAACTTGCATGCAAAGAGTCAGTATTCAAACTCTGATTCAGACTAAAAGTTGCCTGAGGACATGCAACCCTTTCAGTTGGGGGGGATGTTAGGACCTCATAATGTACCATTTTGACTACATATTTTTGCCACCTCTTTACTCTTTTTATTCCATATCTAAAGTTTACATTATCATTCCTATCCATTTTTCCCAAAGGTATACAAAGTTCTTCTCTTTACTCTATGTTTAATTTGTTTTGCATATAATTCCACATTACTTTTATATTTAATCATTAATATAAGACATACAGTCGCTGATATATCATAGATAATCCATGATAAGGAACGTGTTGCTGAAACAGTCGACCCCGTTGCTGGAACAGTCAATTCTGTTGTTGAAACAGTCAACAGGCACGCAAATCCTGTTACTGCTCATGATTTGCGATTTCAAAAGTGTATTTCAAGAATGATGGCAACAAGACGAAGACAAGCAAGGAAAGTTTTTACACGGATTGTTTTGAAGCCAATATTTTTGTATCTATTGTAACAGTATTTTGCTATGGAAGAATAGAAAGACCCTGTTTTAAAATAAAAGATCAGATTCGGATAACAATAGGATTTCTCTGATGCAACTGTAGTAGATGTCTCCTCTTTAAAAATAGGAGACATCATCATTAGAGGAGAGTTAGAGACTGCAGGAGATACATTTTTTTTTAGCAGAAAGGAGCAAGGCTCCATTGTAATTTATCATTTCTTTTGATAGATGAATAAAGGTTTCTTTTGAGCGCTTCAATTTAAATTCTTTCCTCTGGGGAATCTTGTGAGAAGGAAAGGGCCTGCCTTCATCACAAGATTCACCCGATTACTCCTGTAGTCTGTTAACTTTTTTTTATGATTTCACACCTTAATTAAACACTGTTTGCTGAAGATTATTTATGTAGTTTTTTGTTTCTTACTAAAACTCTATTTTCCTTATTTACTGCATTATTCTGTACTATTCATTCTGAAGAAGCTGTGAGTTATTTTATTTCTAGTCATTTTTTTGCAGAATGAATGTGTGACAGTTTGATATCAGGAAACAGGTGCTGAAGATTCTCGTTTGGAGGAATAGGGTCCTATTCTCCGATGATTGATCTTTCTCTTTGGAAGTGTGACAGCTTGATATCAAGAAACAGGTGCTGAAGATTCCTGTTTGGAGGAATAGGGTCTTGTTCTTCGATGATTGATCTTTCTCTTTGGCAGTGTGACTGATAATAGGAAACAGGTGCTGAAGATTCCTGCTTGAAGGAATAGGGTCCTGTTCTCCGTTATGGTTGATTGATATTCTTTTCTGCAGAGTGATTTTCTTTCATTATCTTTCCTAGGATTCTTTTAATGAAAGTTTGCAACAGAGGACTGTTTCTGCTGTAACACAAGTAGGCTTCAGCTTTGTTAAAAGTAAGGTGTGAGCAGTGTGATTAATATAATTTGTGTCATTAATACTACAACCCTTCTTTTCTTTTGGAATTGAGCATATATAGTGTATGATTGTCTTTGGAATAACAGACCTTCCTGGGTTGACAATTTATGTGGCACTTGAATTGTTAAAACAATTGAAGCGACCAACACCCCTCTCTGTCCTCCGAGGATATTTCTTTGGTGAAGTCTGGGTGTCATTGCGCGCAGAGGCAGGGGAGAATGGTTCAAGATAGGGTGCACAAAAGGGTAAAAAATGCTCAGGCTCAGGGGGAAGGAATATCTAGGGGACAGGTGCACATGAAGGGGTGCAGCAGCCCTAAGGAAACTGTGTAGTGCTATGTTGAGATTAGATATTCGTAGCCTTATGAAGTCAGGGAGAAGCGAGAGTAGAGTTAGTGAGGCGAAAGGTAGAGATAAGAGACTGTGGATTGAAAGGGGCTGAGAGCTCATCTGTTTAAAGGGGTGGGGATTTGTGTGATGAGGATAACAATGAGTAGGGTTCGCATGCATCTTTGTGTTATGAAACCAGCTCCAAAAATAGAAGAAAAGAGAGATCAATGCCTTAGAAATCAGCCACTTCGAGGGGGAAACCTCCAATACATTACATAAATGAAAACTTCTTGGATGATAAAAATGACCAAAACCTCCTTCTATATATAGGTGTCCATGGGGCCAAAATATAATCCTAGCCGACCTAACAATAATAATTTAAGGGCACAATAATAACAATATTGGAGTTACAGGGGTACAACAATAACAATAAGGGGGCTACACTAATAAAAATAAGGGACTAAACTAGTAATATAGGGACATAACATGCCCCTCTCCTTCAAAAAATTGTTTTCCTCAACACTTGAGTAGCTATGGGTGCTTCTGTATAAAATTCTCATCCTCCCATGTAGAATCTTCGGTGGGAAAGTTCTCCCACTTGATGAGATACTCTAAAATTGATTGATTTTGTAGCTGTCACGTTCTTTTTTCTGTTACCGCTTCAGGTTTCAATCTAATTTTTCCTTCCTTATCAAGTTCTGGAGATATTGTTTGAACTTGAAGATTTTCTCCTATAACTTTCTTTAATCATGAAACATGGAAAACTGGATACACTCGCGAAGAAGCAGAAAACTCCAATTTGTATGCCATAGTACCAATCTTTTGCAACACCTTGTAAGGACCATAGTACTTTGGCAATAATTTATTATCCTTCTTAGCTTGCTTGAGGGACATTTGTTTGTATGGTTGTAGCCGTAAAAATACCCAATCTCCTACATCAAAACTTCTTTCGCTGCAATGTTTATCTGCCTATTATTTCATTCGATTTCGTGGAAAATTTAGGTTATTCTTTAAGAGTTGGAGCACTTCTTGTTGATGCTCGATGTGATCTTCCACTACTTGAACCTTTGAATTTCCTCTTTAAGATGACGTGATGGACGGTGGATGATATCCATAAAGTTCCATAAATGGGTTCATTTTTGCTGCAGTATGGAAGGAAGTGTTATACCACCATTCAGCGAGAGGTAACCACATTACCCATTGTGTTTTATCAGATACAAAACAATGAAGATATCCTTCCAAACATTTATTCATTATCTCAGTTTGACCATTGGATTGAGGATGATAAGATGATATATGAGCTAATTGAGTACCCAAACAAGAAAGTAACTCCGTCCAAACATTTCCTGTAAAAATGGGATCTCCATTGCTCACAATAATCTTTGGGTTTCCATGTAGCTTTCGAATTGTGTCCATAAATGTGGTAGAAACTATACTTGCTCTAAATGGATGTGATAATGCACAAAAGTGTGCATACATGGCAAGTATATCACTTACCACCATGATGACACTCTTTCCTTTGGACTTAGGTAAACATGTGATAAAATCCATTGAAATCTCCTCCCAATGTTGACTTGGAACGGATAAATTTTGTAGAAGACCTGGGGTCTTAATTGTCTCAAATTTATTTTGCTGGAAAACCAAACATTCCAACACAAATTTTTGAATATCAGATTTAAGGCCATCCCGAAAAAATTATTTCTTCACCCTCTAGTAAGTTTTTAAAAATCCTGAGTGTCCTCCTAAAGGAGAAGTGTGAAATTCCAAAAGAATATTTTGTTTTAGTTGGGAATTCTTACAAATATATAAGTGATATTTGTACCATAAGGAAACATTTTTCCAACTAAATGTATCAGATGTATTAGGATCTTTCTGTAACTTTTGAATGAATTTTCGCACTTCTTCGTCCTTCTTCTATTCATCCCTTGCTTTAGTTATCCAATCTGGTTGGATAATAGAAAATCCCTGGGGAAGAGAAGATAAGCCACTATTGTTTCCCAAATTTTTTATAGTATGGAATGGAACTTTTGAAATTTTGGGGAAGGTAGCTTTTAATTTTCAAGAACTTTTAGCTCCCCATCCCAGGGATGAACACATTCAAAAAAAATAATCCCTCATATACAAGGTATATCTCTCAAAGGCCTTTGACAAGGTGGAATAACTCTATCTTAGGCTCATTCTCCTAAAATTGGGCTTCAAACATCCCTTTATGGATTGGATAGATGTATAAGCACCTCATCAATGACTTTGCTAATAAATGGAGCTTCTTTTCCTTTTTTTAATCCACAAAGAGGAATAAGATAAGGCTACCCCCTTTCCCACCTACTCTTCCTCCTAGTGATTGAATCTCTCAACATGGCTATTATGGATGAAGAAAGAAAGAATGTCATAGATTGTGCATAACATCACACATGAATTCTCTCTCACTTATATGTTATTTTTGGATGAAATCCTCATCTTCTTAGGAACATATATTAGATAATTTTTGAATATCAATTCCACTCTATACTTGTTCTGCTTAGTTATAGGTATGACTGTCGTTGTGTTAAATATCCTTGGTTCTTTGTCTGGCTGTGAGCTTATGCTCTAGGCACCTGAATTGGATGTGTGAAACCCATGTGAGGTGGTATATATTTCTGAGTGAAACCATTGTTACACTCTGTTTGACCAAAGAAAAGAGAAGCGTTGTTGAAAGCGTAACCTCTGTCCATTTGATCATATAACAAAGTTTTGTTATAAGTGGAGCAATAGTGTGAGATAACCCTTGAGTTAACGCGGTGAATAGGTTGGAGGAATTTGTTAAACTATAGTTAGAATCTAGTTAGTCATTGTTCCAATCCCGGAGTGGATTTTAGAAACCAATACCGCTCACGTCGCACTGTCTTTGGGCCAGAGCGAAACCATTAAAAAAGAACGCGACCAAGTGTAATTTTTCCACGTCGTCCGGGTAATACTGCCCTCATCACATGAATTTTACGTGTTAACTCTCGACTGTGGAAATAGCGCGATATTGTTTTGTGTCTTCCGATCTAGAGGCCAAGAGATCTGACGAATATCGTGTGTTCAGTTGCCCGATGGTTAACTTCAGGTAAGAACCGACAGTTTTGTGTTGGTTTAATGCTATGGAAATGTGGGGGCCGGGAACCACTATGCAAAACAAATTGTTGTATTAATGTTATAAGCCATAGTTGGAATGTAATAGCACAAGCTTATTTTTTAAAGGCATTGAACCATTTTTATAAGTGCTAAGGTCGGAGCATGAATATGGCTTATTATATTTTGTTCAACCCTTAGAAGGATGGTTAAGAAGGTTGGGCATTGGACCAATTTACATTTGATATAATACACAAAGTAAGGGTTCAAACATTATTAAAAAAAAATTGTTATAAAGACCAGACTTATATATATAAGGAGATATAGCTTGAGGTTTTAATTAAGATACCAGAGGTCTTATTATTTGGGATTAATATAATATTGAACGAAAGTATTCATTTATCAAATTCCTCAAATTTGATTAATGAATTAGAAAGAAGAAATTAAAGAAGGCTCCCTTATTTAATGACAAAGACCAGGAAAAGAGAGACCAACTCTCCTTAGCCCCCAGTCCATCAAATTTTCTATCACTTCAATCCATTTTTCTTCTTTTATCGCATCTTCAAAATGGATTGGGTCATAAACATGGAAAAAAAAAGCAAATAAAGAATTGATACTAGTATTATTATCAACATCTTGCTCAGATATTTCACTCAAATTTATAAATCTTGGTCTTCTTGGTGTGCTTGGAGTTCCACTTGAACTCGAGGGAGTTTCTAATCCCTGTGGTGTGCTTGGAGAAGCAATTCCTTGATTTCTCAAGGCTGTTCTATTTCCTTCTTTTGGTATCCTTTGCTGAGCTTGTGTAGGCAGAGGAGGAGCCATCATGGAGGAATTATTTTCTGCAATCAATTCCTCTTGCTCTTCATGTGAAATGCATGTCTTCACATTCACAGTTTTCTCTAAACTTCCATCCCAAGCTTCTTCAATGAACTTCACATATTTTCTGATTATTACCTTCTTGGTTTATGGATTATAGAGCTTGTAGGCCTTGGATTCATCATTGTATCCAACAAATATACACTTCTCTCCCTTGGTGTCCATCTTCTTTCTTAATTGATTCGGGACATGTACATATGCCACATATCTGAATACTTTCATGTGAGTGACAAACTCCTTTGTTCCACTCCATTCTTATTCCGGAACTCTATTCATAACAAATTTGGTTGGACACCTATTTAAAATATAAGCTACATAATTTACAGCTTCTTCAAAATACTCATTTGGCAAGTGTTTTTCCTTCAACATACTCCTAACCATGTCCATGATGGTCCTGTTCTTCCTTTCTGCAACATCGTTTTGATGTGGTGTATATCTTGTGGTAAACTTCTTATGTATGCCATTATGCCTACAGAAAAGTAGGAAATATTTGAAGATATATTCTCCACATATGTCATTTCTTAACAGTTTTATGTAGTGTCCAGTCTGCTTCTCAACAAGAGCTTTGAGGTGGCAGAACTATTTGAACACTTCACTTTTCAGTTTCAAGAAATAGACCCATGTCTTTCTTGTATAATCATCAAAAAAATTTAAAACATAATGGTTGCCAGCTAAATATGGCATTTGCATTGGTCCACACAAATCTGAGTGGACAATCTCTAAGGGTGCCTTTGCCCTTATACTCTTTCCTGCTGGAAAGGATTCTCTGTGTTGTTTGCCTAAGATGCAACCATCACATAGGTTGTCTAGTTTCTCTTTTAGTGTTAATCCCTTTACCATCCCTTTTTTATGCAAGAGGTTTAAACCTCTAAAATTGAGATGTCAAAATCACCAGTGCCATAACAAGTTTTCGTCTTTCACTTCTTCTTGAAAGACCTCTTGTGTGACTACTGGTACCACACCTCCTTCCTTCAAGTCTATTCTGAGCTTGAGAGGAAACATCCTATTCTTATGCACAACTGCAATGACCCTTTTAATTGGAGTTATGTCCATGATTGTACACACATCATTCTTAAAAAACACATGGTAGCCCTTATTCACGTGTTGTCAAATGCTTAGAAGGTTACATTTTAGGCTAGGTACATAATAGACATCTGGCACAAACTTCTTTTCTCCCTTCCTTGTCAGTATTGACACTCTTCCTTTCCCCTTGACAGAGACTTTACTATAAGTCCCTGTTATCACTTCAGATTTCACATTCTCATCCAGATTGGAAAACATTAGTATGTCTCCAATCATGCGGTTACTACAACCTAAGCCTAAGAACCATACATCTTCTTGTTTTTCTTTACATTACAAGTTAGAAACACATTACTCTGGTTCTAACTTTATTTTGCAAAATTTACATTTTGTCTATTACTCATGTCATCTTTCTACATTCATTGGCATAATGCCCATACTTTTTACAATAAAGGCATTGGACTTGAGATTTATCATAGCTCTATCCTTGTGCTTGATTTTGTCTTGAGCATTCACTTTGATTCTGGTTGTTGCCTCTTCCACTTGTGCTTGCAGGGATGTTTCTTCCACCTCTATGTGGGCTTCTTCCTCTTCCTCGGTAGTTTGATCTTCCTTGACCTCTACCTCGGCCAAAAGGAATTTGTGTCTTGAAATCATGCTCCAATGAGGTGTTTCTTGTTCTGTTCAGTCTATGTTCATGAGACATCAATGATGCAGGAAGCTCATCCACTGAAAATTGTGAGAGATCCTTTGTCTCTTCTGTGGCCACTACTATGGCATCAAATCTCGAAGGTAGACTTCTTAATATTTTATCCACTATTATTCTTTCTTCAAGTGTCTCTCCATGAGACCTTATATGGGTAACCAACCCAATCACATGTGTGAAGAATGAGTCTATGTTATCAGACTCTTTCATACAGAGAGTTTCAAAATCTCTCCTCAGCATTTGTAATTTTGTTGTCTTCATCTTCTCCATGCCTTGAGAGGTTGTCCTGAGAATATCCCATGCGTCGTTGGACTTCGTTGCTACTACTTGGAAGATATAGAAGAGGGATTTGGAGTCCTTCTTCCTATTATCTTTCAACAAGTCTCTTTCTGTTGTTGTCAAAGCAATAAGTGCTACTGCATCTGCTGGTTTTGGAAAACCATTTTACACCGAATCCTATTGGAAATACTAAGAGGGGGGGTGAACCAATATTGCTTTCAATTATAGCATTAGTTAATCTTCAATTATTATCAGTGTTTGTACAATGATAACAGTAAAAAAAAGGAACACAAATGCACACATTTTTTAAGGTGGAAACCCTCTTTGGGACAAAAACAACCTGAATGCTTTTCTAATAATTATTTAATATTCAACTCCAATTGAAAATAAATCTCCAACTTCCTAGAATCTAGAAAAGCATTCTTCTTCATCTTCCACTGTATGGGCACTCCAATGCCCGAGATTCTTTAGTAGTCAACTAAACGGATGCCCCAACACCTAATGAGCTACAAATCACCCTAGCACCACCCTACCACCCTAAATTTTTCACAGGCTTGAACCTGTTGGTGACTTCATGCACCAGCCTAGCACCACCCTTCCACCCTATAGAAGAATGAATCAAGAATGGACTCATGTTCCAGGGAAAATGGTCCACTTGACAATGATATAGAATGATGTAGAAGAAGAAGACACACTAGACCATAACCCAAAATATGACACAACCACCTAATGATGATCCTAGACCTCCCAATGCTACCTCTTCAACTCTTGGCAAATAGACACTTGCACAATTTTGATAATGATGCATTTACAATGACTACATAATGATGCCTTTACAATGAGGATATGCAGTGCTGCTGCGCACTTGAAGACTTCATGTGATGAAATTATTGCTTCTATTCTGCACCTTTATTGTTTCTCTTGTCCTCCTACCCTCTTCTGCACCTTGCTTTGCTTTGATACCCTAGAAAATCTGGTCATTTGCAGCCCTTAACAACACATGATCTAGCTTTTACTTTCCTTATAGGATCTTGATATTGAATCTGGTGTATTATGCTATTTCAGCTCCCCAATATGTGATGTTCGGTTCTGTAGTAGTACTCTGAGTCTTCTTTCTAATGCCATAGGTCTAATCCAATTTGGATTCTTCAAGAGATATTTATGCCCAATCTCTCACAATGACCTAATTATGGACTGTTTCAGTAGAGAGAACTTGTACGGCATACCACGTGTCAATGTTTCTTCATTTGGCTCTAAAATTGATACAACGAAAATGGAATTCCATGCACTATCTTCCACTTCTTACAAAATTTCAATCTGATACTCAGAGAGAGAGTTATGAGGATTTTACCAAGGTCAATTCTTTGCGATGAAGTACAAAATCCTGCAAAAACACTGATTTCAACAGATCATATCTCTGAAAATATTCACACCCCGATCTGCAATTTTTAAAGGAGCTTCCTCAAGATTTCAACTTTGATTCATAAAAATTTCAGCCTCTCAACCTGCGTAGAAAAAACTTTAGAGCACAAATTCCATGATGACCTGTTTTAGGTAGCGAAATCACTACATAAGGAGTATATGAGTATCACAATTTATATAAATGCTTAGGTGGAGAGGGGCTTCAACAAGTGAACGTGGGAGGGATTTTAGGAGCTTAAAAATTATTAATTATTTACTTTTCAATGACCAATGCCACAACTGCATGGGGTTTTAGCCCACTAACTGGGGTTACAAACTTCAAACATGAATATCTCTAGAACCATGAATAATTACGTGGCATGATATATATCAATGGAAACATCTCGACAAGTAGAAACTATCAAAAGCATTCTTGACCCAGAATATAGTAATTTAGTAGGTCAAAATTCACATTTTCTGGTTCTGGAAAACCATTTTCCACTAGCTCCTGTTGGAAATACTAAGAGGGGGTGTGAATCAATATTCCTTTCAATTAGAGTATTAGTTAATCTTCAATCATTATCAATTTTTGTACAATGATAGCAGTAAATAATAGGAACACAAATGCACACAATTTTTTAAGGTGGAAACCCTCTCCAGGACAAAAACCACCTCATTGATTTTCTAATAATTATTTTATATTTAACTCCAATTGAAAATAAAGCTCCAACTTCCTAGAATCTAGAAAAGCATTCTTCTCCAGTTCCCACTGGATGGACGTTCCAATGCCCGCGATTACTCAGTAGTCAAATGAACGGATGCCCCAACACCTAATGAGCTACAACTCACCCTAACGCCACCCTACCATCCTAGAATTTTCATAGGCTTGAACCTGTTGGTGACTTCATGTACCAGCCTAGCACCACCCTACCACCCTATAAAAGAATAAAACAAGAATAGACTCACATACCAGGGAAAATGGTCCACTTTACAATGATATAGAATGATGTAAAAGAAGAAGACACACTAGACCATAACCCCAACTATGACACAACCACCTAATGCTTATCCTAGACCTCTTGACACCACCTCTTCAACTCTTGGCAGATAGACACTTGTACAATTTTTACAATGATGCATTTACAATGACTTAGTACAATGATACCTTTACAATGAGTGTATGCAATGGTGGCCACTTGAAGACTTCATGTGTTGAACTTCTTGTTGTTGCTCAACACCTTAATTGACGCTCTTGTCCTAATACCCTCTGCTGCACCTTGCTTTGCTTTGCCGCCCTAGAAAATCGGGTCCTTTGCAGCCCTTGACAACAGATGCTCTAGATTTTTCTTGCTTTCTAGGATATCGATATTGAATCTAGTGTATCTTTGTTATTTCAGCTCCCCAATATGTGATTTTTTCATTCCGTAGTAGTACTCTGGGTCTTCTTTCCAATGCAATAGGTCTGATCCAATTTGGATTCTTCAAGGGAGATTTATGCCCAATCTCTCACAATGACCTAATTATGGACTGTTTCAGTAGAGCAAACTTGTACGACATTCCACATGTCATGGTCTCTTCATTCAGCTCTGAAATTAATACAGCAAAAACTATAGTTTGTGTACTATCTACCAATTTTTATAGAATTCCAATCCGATACTCAGAGAGAGATTTATGATGATTTTCCCAAGGTCACTTCTTTGAGATGAGGATTCGAACTGCAAAATGCCCGACTTCCCACACGGGTCATATCTCCAAAGAATGTGGGTATAGATCTGAAATTTTTACAAGATCTTCCTCAGGAGTTTGACTTTGTCTCATTAAATTTCAGCTTCTGAACCTTCGTATAAAAAAATTTAGAGCACAAATTCCACGATGACCTGTTTCAGGTAGCGAAATCGTTACATAAGGAGGATATGATGATCACAATTTATATAAATGCTTAGGTTGAGAGGGGCTTCAAAAATTGACCGTGAGAGGAATTTTAGGAGCTTAAAAATATTAATTATTGAATTTTCAATGACCCATGCCACAACCCCATGGGGTTTTAGCCCACTAACTAGGGTTACAAACTTCAAACATGAATATATCTCAAACTGTGAAGAATTACGTGGCGTGCCATATATCAATGGAAACATATCGACAAGAAGAGATCATCAAAAGAATTCTTGACCAAGAATATAGTAATTGGTTAGGTCAAAATTCCCATGCAATATTAGGGTAGCCCTTGGAGAGTTTAGCAAGAGTGACATCAATGACAAGCATTCAATCCAACAGTAGCCATATACCTTAATGAAGAAAATAGGGCCCTTATTGTAATGCCATAATAATCATAATTTTACCATTTAATTATGGTAATTGTGGATTTTGTGAGAGACTTATTACTTTGTGCTGCCATTACGACTATGTAAACAAACAATCGAAGTTGACTATTGGAATTTTTAGTACAACAAATAGAGGAAATGTGTTTACCCCTATAACATAGAGACTTCAAATAATGCGGAAATTAAACAGTCATACATAGACAACGTAATACACAAGAGAGGAACGAAATTCCTTTTTCTATTCAACTCTTTCTCTGAAAACAAATGAAATTACATTAGTTATGAAAATGACCAAAGCACAGCAAACCTAATTCTATTCAATGTTATTTTATTTAGGTCCCTATATTATAGTATAGTCCTTATTGTTAGTGTAACCCCCTTGATTGTTATTATTGTACACTTGTAACCCCCATTTTGTTATTATTGTGCCCTTAAATTATTATTGTTAGGTTGGCTAGGATTACATTGTGGCCCACTAGGATTACATTATGGCCCCATGGACTCCTATATATAGAAAGGAGGTTTTGTAAATTGGATCATCAAAGAATTGTTCATTTATGTAATGTATTGGAGGTTTCCCCCTCGAAGTGGCTCATTTCTAAGGCGTTTATATCTCTTTTCTTCTCTTTTTGGAGCTGGTTACACAACATTTGGTATCAGAGCTTTGGATTCTAGGGTTTCGCTGCTCCAAACAGGTCATCGTGGCATTTTCGCTATAACTTTTTTCTACGAAGTTTCAGAAGCTGAAATTTTTAGGGTGCGAAGCTGAAATCCTAAGGAATATTGTCTAAAAATTTCAGAGCTTGGTTCGCAATATTTTCGGAGATATCATATGTGGAAGTTAGGTCTTTTTTCAAGCTCCTAAACAGGTCATCGTGGAATTTTCGCTATAATTTTTTTTCTACGAAGGTTCAGAATCTGAAATTCGTATGGTGCAAAGCTGAAATCCTGAGGAAATTCTTCAAAAAATTTCAGAGCTTGGTTCGCAATATTTTTGGAGATATGATCTGTGGAAGGTAGTGCTTTTTTAGGCTCCTGAATTTCATCTCAAAGAGGTGATCGTGGGAAAAGTTCAATAACTCTCTCTGCAGGCGGTAGATTGGAGTGCCGTAAAAATTTTCGCAAGAAAACGGGTATGAATTTCTTGGCTATAAATTTTCAGAGACAAAGGATGAAACAGTGACACGTGGAAAGTCCTACAATTTTGCTCTACTGAACCAGTCCAAAATTAGGTCATTGTGGGAGATTGGACACAACTTTGTCTTGGGGAATCCAAATTAGATCAGACCTGTGGCATTTGAAAGAAGCTTCAGAGGGCTACTACAGAGCTGAATTTTAGATATTTAAGATTTTCAATTACAGAGATAATTCAATTTCAATATCGAGCTCCTCAAAGCAAGTAAAAGGTATCAATATTGGATCCTAAAATGGTGCCTAAAAAGAATTCAACACCCATTAAGCCTTCAGAAGGCTCTACCATGACTCATGAAGATGAAGAATTGCAACATGATCTATCAAAATTACAAGAGCAAGTGCAACAAATTTCACTCTCGCAAAAAGCAGAAAAAATGAAATGGAAGTTTTGAAGAAAGGCGTGGAAGTGAAGATGGACGGTTTGAAGAAATGCATGGAAGCTAAGATGGATGGCGTGGAAGTGAAGATGGACGGTTTGAAGAAAGGCATGGAAGCTAAGATGGATAGCATGGAGGCTGGCATGGAATCTAAGATGGATGACATGGAAGCTAAGATCGATGAGAAAATGGAAAACATGAAGAATTTTCTAAAAGCAGACATGGAAGGTTTGACAAAGTTGATACAAGAAAGGTTTCCTAATGGTGAAAAGATAGTAGAAGAACCTCATGATGAGAACAAAATAAATGTTAATTGTGATTTCATAAACTTTAATGTTGGCGGGAAGAACCACCATATTCTAAAGATGGATATGAGGAAGTTTGATGGAAAGGATCCTGTAACATGGATACTACAGATGGAGCAATATTTTGATCTCCATAACGTGCAAAACACACAAAAGGTACGCATTGCAACTTTACATTTAGAACAAAATACATTTGTATGGTATCGATGGCTTTGCTCCCGTAAAAAATTTTCACTTGGTCAATTTTTACGGAGGAAATGATAGCACATTATGAGGATACAAAGAGCAACACCTTCTTTAGCCAATTGATAAATCTCAAACAAAAGGGTTTAGTGGGGCAGCACATTGAGGACTTCCAAAAATTAAATATAAGGGTAACTGATATTCCAGAGGAACACAGGATTGATCTCTTCATAGGCACTCTAAAGGATAACATCCAACATGAAGTTCGTGTTTTGGAGCCTGATTCATTGGAGAAGGCATTCAGGTTGGCAAGAAAAGTTGAATGTAAAGTTATGGCGACAAGGAAGCCTACCACTCAATTCTATAAAGAAGGAAGTGTTGCTACGTCTAGATTTCCACAACCTACAAGGTTGACACCACAAGAATTGGAAGAAAAAAGAGCAAAAGGGCTTTGCTACAGTTGTGATAGCAAATACACTAAAGGTCATAAGTGTGCTGAGAAGAAATTATTTGACATAGATTGTGAAGAGGAAGAAGAAAATGAACAAGAAGAGGATATACACCAGGAACCAACCCTAGAAGAGGAAGAAATGAATCCGACCATATCGTGTAATGCACTGGCACGAATTACCACTCCTCAAACTCTCAAGATACAAGGACAAATCAAGAAGAAAAAGGTAATAGTGTTGATTGATTCAGGTAGCACCCATAATTTTATTCATTGTAAGGTAGCCAAGGAATTAAATTGTTTCCTATACCCAGCACGAGAATGTCAAGTGATGGTTGCAAATGGAGGAACTATAAATTGCTCTGGAAAATGCCATAATATCAAGCTAACCATGGGGGAATATGTATTGACTAGTCCAATGCTTTCCATTCCTATGGGAGGTGCTGATGTTGTACTAGGAGTACAATGGTTACAATCTTTGGGGACGGTAGCTTTTAATTTTCAAGAACTTTCTTGAAATTTTTTTCAGAAGGAAAGGAAGTCGAATTACGGGGTATTGAAGGGAAGCCAGGAAGGATAATAAGCTCTAATGTCATGAAAAAGCTTCTAAAGAAAGAACAACGAGGCGTAATTGCACAATTATGCTCACTACAAGTTCCGACATCAAAATCATCTATTTCTGCAGATCTCCAACAAGTCTTGGACAATCATTCCAAGGTGTTTGAAACTCCCAAAGGACTCCCACCTATTCGTGATCATGATCATGCTATTCATTTGATTCCGGGAAGTGTTCCTCCAAACATCAGGCCTTATAGATATCCTTACTTCCAAAAGAGAGAAATTGAACGTATGATTGCAGAAATGTTAGAGGCAGGTATAATTCAACCTAGTCAAAGTTCTTTCTCTGCTCCTGTAGTATTGGTACACAAGAAAGATGGATCATGGTGAATGTGTCCAGATTATAGGGAGCTCAATAAGCTCACCATTAAATACAAATTTCCCATTCCTGTGATTGATGAATTATTGGATGAATTACATGGAGCAATTTATTTTACCAAGTTGGATCTTCGTTCAAGATATCATCAAATTAGAATGAAGACTGAAGATATTCCAAAAACGACATTTCGAACTCATGAGGGTCATTATGAATTTTTGGTCATGCCTTTTGGCCTTACCAATGCACCTTCTACATTTCAAGGGTTGATGAATTCCATTTTCAAACCCTTCCTTAGAAAATTTGTGCTAGTATTTTTTGATGATATACTAATCCACAATAGGTCTTGGAAGGATCATGTTCAACATGTTGACAGGGTGCTCAAACTATTGGAGGAGAAACAATTATATGCAAAAACATCCAAATGTTTCTTTGGAGTACAAGAGGTGGAATATCTAGGTCATATTATATCTCATGAGGGTGTTAAGGTAGACCCTAACAAAATTAAATCCATTAAGGAATGGAAAGTCCCCACAACCATAAAACTGCTGAAAAAACAACACAGTGACACCCATTTTAGGCCTTGAAGGGAAATCACTACAAAAGAGAGGATGTAGGGATGTAATTTATATAAATGCTTAGGTTGAGAGGGGCTTCAACAAGTGAATGTGGGAGGGATTTTAGCAGCTTAAAAATTATTAATTATTGACTTTCCAATGACCCATGGCACAACCCCATGTGTTTTTAGTCCACTAATTGGGGTAACAAACTTCAAACATGAATATCTCTCAAACCATGAAGAATTACGTGGCATGACATATATCAACAGAAACATCTCGACAATTAGAAACCATCAAAAGCATTCTTGACCCAGAATATAATAATTTTGTAGGTCAAAATTCCCATTTTTCTGGTTCTGGAAAACCATTTTCCACTAGCTCTGGTGGAAATACTGAGAGGGGGGGTGAATCAATATTCCTTTCAATTAGAGTATTATTTAATCTTTAATTATTATCAGTGTATATACAATGATAGCAGTAAACAAAAGGAACACAAATGCACACAGTTTTTAAGGTGGAAACCCACTCCAAGACAAAAACCACCTAATGCTTTTCTAATAATTCTTTAATATTCAACTCCAATTGAAAATAAAGCTCCAACTTCCTAGAATCTAGAAAAGCATTCTTCTCCAGCTCCCACTGGATGGATGCTCCAACACCCGAGATTATTCAGTAGTCAATTGAAGGGATGCCCCAACACCCAATGAGATACAACTCACTCTAGCACCACCCTACCACCCTGAAGTTTTCACAGGCTTGAACATGTCGGTGACTTCATGCACCAGCCTAACACCACCCTACCACCCTATAAAAGAATAAAAGAAGAATGGAATCCCATACCAGAGAAAATGGTCCACTTTACAATGATATAGAATGGTGTAGAAGAAGGAGACACACTAGACGATAACCCAAACTATGACACCAATACCTAATGATGATCCTAAAACTCCTGACACTGCCTCTACAACTCTTGGCAGATAGACACTTGTACAATTTTTACAATGATGCATTTACAATGACTTAGTACAATGATACCTTTACAATGAGTGTATGCAATGGTGGCCACTTGAAGACTTCATGTGTTGAACTTCTTGTTGTTGCTCAACACCTTAATTGACGCTCTTGTCCTAATACCCTCTGCTGCACCTTGCTTTGCTTTGCCGCCCTAGAAAATCGGGTCCTTTGCAGCCCTTGACAACAGATGCTCTAGATTTTTCTTGCTTTCTAGGATATCGATATTGAATCTAGTGTATCTTTGTTATTTCAGCTCCCCAATATGTGATTTTTTCATTCCGTAGTAGTACTCTGGGTCTTCTTTCCAATGCAATAGGTCTGATCCAATTTGGATTCTTCAAGGGAGATTTATGCCCAATCTCTCACAATGACCTAATTATGGACTGTTTCAGTAGAGCAAACTTGTACGACATTCCACATGTCATGGTCTCTTCATTCAGCTCTGAAATTAATACAGCAAAAACTATAGTTTGTGTACTATCTACCAATTTTTATAGAATTCCAATCCGATACTCAGAGAGAGATTTATGATGATTTTCCCAAGGTCACTTCTTTGAGATGAAGTTCAGGAGCCTGCAAAAACACTGACTTCCACAGATCATATCTCCGAAAATATTGCGCGCCTTGATCTGAAATTTTTACAAGATCTTCCTCAAGATTTTGCTTCACCTCATAAAAATTTCAGCTTCTGAACCTTTGTAGAAAAAATGCTAGAGCGCAAATTCCATGATGACCTGTTTCAGGTAGCTAAATCTCTACATAAGGAGGATATGATGATCAAAATTTATATAAATGCTTAGGTTGAGAGGGGCTTCAACAAGTGAATGTGGGAGGGATTTTAGGAGATTAAAAATTATTAATTATTGAATTTTCAATGACCCATGCCACAACCCCATGGGGTTTTAGCCCACTAACTAGGGTTACAAACTTCAAACATGAATATCTCTCAAACCGTGAAGAATTACGTGGCGTGCCATATATAAATGGAAACATCTTGACAATTAGAAACCATTAAACGCATTGTTAATGTAGAATATAGTAATTTGGTAGGTAAAAATTCCCATGCGATATTGGGGTAGCCCTTGGAGCTGCTTGGGTTGACATCAATGACAATTGTTGATCAACAACTCCCATATACCTTGTGAAGCAAACAGGGCCCTTATTGTAATGCCATAATAATCATAATTTTTACCATTGAATTGTGGTAATTGTGGATTTGTGAGGCTTGTGCCTGTTACTGCCATTCTGACTATGTAAACAAACAATCAAGTTGACTATTGGAATTTTTTAGTACAATAAATAGAGGAAATGTGTTTCATCCACAACACAGAGAATGCAAAAAATTGTGGAAATAAACAGTCAATACACAGACATCGTAATACACAAGAGAGGAACAAAATTCATTTTTCTATTCAACTCACTGAAAACAAATGAAATTACATTTCTTATGAGAAATGAACAAAGCCTGTAAAACCTAATTCTATTCAATGTTATTTGTTAGGTACCTATATTACTAGTATAGTCCCTTATTGTTGTTAGTGTAACCCCCTTATTGTTATTAGTACTATGGATATATTTGTTTGTTATTATTGCCCTAAATTATTATTGTTGATTAAATCTAGGATTACATTGTAGCCCACTAGAGTTACATTATGGCCCCATGGACTCCTATATATGAAAGGAGGTTTTGCCATTGGATCATCCAGAATTGTTCATTTATACTTGTGTATTGGGTTTTCCCCATCAGAAATTAGCTTATTTCTAAGGAGTTCATATATCTTTTATTCCTATTTTGGGCGAGGATTTACACAACATTTTAGTATCGAGCTTGGGATTCTAGGTTTATTTGCTCAAACAAGTCCTCGATGGAATTTTCGCTATAACGTTTTCTACGTCAAAGTTCTTTCTGCAACTCTGTGGTAATTTCGAAAGGATGGATCATGGCGAATGTGTCCGGATTATAGGGAGCTCAATAAGCTCACCATTAAAGATAAATTTCTCATTCCTGTGATTGATGAATTATTGGATGAATTACATGGAGCAATTTATTTACCAAGTTGGATCTTCATTCAGGATATCATCAAATTAGAATGAAGACTGAAGATATTCCAAAAACAACATTTTGAACTCATGAGGGTCATTATGAATTTTTGGTCATGCCTTTTGGCCTTACCAATGCACCTTCTACATTTCAAGGGTTGATGAATTCATTTTCAAACCCTTCCTTAGAAAATTTGTGCTAGTATTTTTTGATGATATACTAATCTACAGCAGGTCTTGGAAGGATCATGTTGAACATGTTGACAGGGTGCTCAAACTATTACGGGAGAAACAATTATATGCAAAAAAATCCAAATGTTTCTTTGGAGTACAAGAGGTGGAATATCTGGGTCATATTGTATCTCACGAGGGTGTTAAAGTAGACCTTAACAAAATTAAAGCCATTAAGGAATGGAAAGTCCCCACAACCATAAAGCAGTTGCGAGGATTTCTCGGGTTAACAGGGTATTATCGCAAGTTTGTTAAGAATTATGGGAGAATAGCAGCACCTCTAACAACATTAGTGAAGAAAGATGCATTTTCATGGACTCCTGAAGCAACTAAGGCCTTTGAACGTCTTAAAGAGGCAATGTGCCTAGCACCGGTCTTAGCTACACCAGACTTCACAAAAACCTTTGTTGTGGAATGTGATGCCTCAGGAAATGGAATTGGTGCAGTTTTAATGCAGGAAGGAAGACCCATTGCTTTTGAAAGTCGTCCAATCAAAGGAAAGTATTTACAGAAACCTATTTATGAGAAGGAAATGTTAGCAATACTGCATGCACTAAAGAAATGGCGAACTTACCTAATAGGAAGACACTTCAAGGTAAAAACTGATCATGATAGTCTTAAACACTTTTTGGAACAAAGAATATCTTCAGAAGAGCAGCAAAAATGGGTCACAAAGATGTTGGGTAATGACTTTGAAATAATCTACAAAAAAGGAAAGCTTAATGTTGTTGCAGATGCACTCTCAAGAAAGAATGAAGAGGTGGAAGCATTGCTTTGTGCCATGTCTATTATCCAACCAGATTGGATAACTGAAGCAAGAGATGAATGGAAGAAGGACAAAGATGTATGGACACTCATTCAAAAGTTGCAGCAAGATCCTAGTACATCTGATACATTTAGTTGGATAAATGATTCCTTATGGTACAAAGATCGCTTATATCTTTGTAAGAATTCCCAACTAAAACAAAAGATTCTTCTGGAATTGCACACTTCTCCTTTAGGAGGACACTGAGGATTTTTAAAAACTTACCACAGGGTGAAGAAAGATTTTTTTTGGGATGGCCTTAAATCTGATATTCAAAAGTTTGTGGCGGAATGTTTGGTTTGCCAGCAGAATAAATTGGAGACAATTAAGACCCCGGGACTTCTACAACCTTTATCCATTCCAAGTCAACGTTGGGAGGAGATTTCAATGGATTTTATCACAGGTTTACCGAAGTCCGAAGGCAAGAATGTCATCATGGTGGTAGTTGATAGACTTACCAGGTATGCACACTTTTGTGCATTATCTCATCCATTTAAAGCAAGTACAGTTGCTACTACATTTGTGGACAAAATTCAAAAGCTACATGGAAGCCCAAGGGTTATTGTGAGCGACAGAGATCCCATTTTTACTGGAAATTTTTGGACGGAGTTATTTTCTTGTTTGGGTACTCAATTAGCTCATAGTTCATCTTATCATCCTCAATCTGATGGTCAAACTGAGATAGTAAATAAATTTTTGGAAGGATATCTTCGTTGTTTTGTATCTGATAAACAAACACAATGGGTCAAGTGGTTACCTCTTGCTGAATGGTGGTATAATACTTCCTTCCATACTGCAGAAAAAATGACCCCATTTATGGCACTTTATGGATATCATCCACCATCCATCACATCATCTTTAAGGGAAAATTCGAAGGTTCAAGCAGTGGAAGATCACATCGAGCATCAGCAAGAAGTTCTCCAACTCTTAAAGGATAACCTGAATTTGGCACAAATCGAATGAAACAACAGGCAGATCAACATCGTAGCGAGAGAAGTTTTGATGTAGGAGATTGGGTATTTTTACGGCTACAACCATACAAACAAATGTCCCTCAAGCAAGAAAAGAAGGATAATAAATTATCGCCAAAGTACTATGGTCCTTACAATGTGTTGCAAAAGATTGGTACTATGGCATACAAATTGGAGCTTCCTGCTTCTTCGCGAGTACATCCAGTTTTCCATGTTTCATGCTTAAAGAAGGTTATAGGAGAAAATCTTCCGGTTCAAACAATATTGCCAGAACTTGATGAGGAAGGAAAAATCATATTGGAACCAGAAGCGGTCATGGAAACAAGAACTCGACAACTACGGAATCGATCGATTTCAGAGTATCTCATCAAGTGGAAGAACTTACCCACTGAAGATTCTACATGGGAGGATGAGAATTTTATACAGAAGCACCCAGAGCTACTCAAGCGTTGAGGACAACACTTTTTTGAAGGAGAGGGGCATGTTAGGTCCCTATATTACAAGTATAGTCCCTTATTGTTGTTAGTGTAACCCCCTTATTGTTATTATTGTACCCTTGTAACCCCCATTTTATTATTATTGTGCCCTTAAATTATTATTGTTAGGTCGGCTAGGATTACATTGTGGCCCACTAGGATTACATTATGGCCCCATGGACTCCTATATATAGAAAGGAGGTTTTGTAAATTGGATTATCCAAGAATTGTTCATTTATGTAATGTATTGGAGGTTTCCCCCTCGAAGTGGCTTATTTCTAAGGCGTTCATATCTCTTTTCTTCTATTTTTGGAGCTGGTTACATAACATTATTCAATTTCTAAGCGGAATTTAAACAAAAAAATGTACTTGGGTTGTCAAAATATCCATTTCTTTATTAAAATGGCACATAGGTCGTATTCTAGTTTATACATGAAAACACATAAAAACACGTTCAAAACACAAACCGGCGGATCTTAAATATTATGCAATGTGGTTCTGGTCCACATCACATTCGCGCAAATCAGCGATGTGAAACTTTAGCTGTTGTGCTATTCATTAAACCTTGTGGGCTGCAATGTGTGATAGTGATGTGGCACTTATCGCATTGCACCAAAAATAACATAGCCTATGGGAAAATGCGAGAAAACTTAAAATTGTGCAATTGCGATATTGGACAGCGATATCGCATCGCAAAACAAATAACTTGCAATGACAGAAAGGTAAGTGGTATAAACTGCGAAGTGTGGTATTGTCGGCGGCTTAAATGTTAGTAACTTATGGTATGTGTGAAATGCACGATACAAAGGTTTTGTGGAAATGCAAAGGATTGTGGTGGTTTTCAATGTGGTTGGATGTACAGTAAGTCCTACTAGATATCACATCGGTGGGGATTTAACATTTGTGGCGAAATCTTTAAGGGAAAGGTAAAAGAAATGTGATGTGAGTAAAAGTTAAGTTAAAGCAGTGGTTGAAAAAAATAAACACATAGGATGGCCTGGTACTCAATTTAATGTGGTTGCTTGAAAACGCCTTTGGGCTCTTGGATCCTTGCTTGTCCTTCTCTGCACAAACTTGATTGAAGTGTGGGTTGATGCCGCTTCTCATTCATGGTGGTGGTTGGAAGTATAATTCAAAAAAGTAATGCAATATTGCAGAGTAGAGCCTATCATGGATTATGCCCTTTTATCTATGAAAATGAAGATGTTGATGGAATGCAAGACAAATTTCATTGCAGATCTCGTTGTTCTTCTGGACCCAATGCTCTCTTGCCCGCGGAAAACATAAAAAATACCCTCAAAACCAAATATTCGCATTGCCAAGTATTCTCTAACGATCCTCCCTATGCACATATAACCTCCCCCTTTGACATTAATGGTAACCTTCCCCTTTGACATCAATGGTAAGGGGTTTGCTTTTGAAACTTCCAATTTTTCTTGCACCTTTTTGAATATTTTATAACATCAAACTCCTTACACACAAAGCATTCTAAAAAGGCTAGATTCAATCATCAAATTATGTACATAAAATTATATAGAGCTCTACACATATTTGTTTTTTTTTTCATATTCATTGGATGCATTATTTCCATCTTGCTCAAAATCACTTGCGAGAATACTAGAACAAGTAATAAGAATTTGTTCAAACCTTTCCAGAATTTGATACTTTTTTAGGATCAAAAAAATGAAAAAGAGAAAACCGTAAGCCTTTTTACATGTAAAAGGTACATCATTCATGTTATAGCACATTGGCACCTGAGGACCAAGTTCATGTACAAAATTTCTCACTGCAAGTAGCACTTGAGCTACTTGCATATTCATGAGATTTGCACTAGTTGATTCATCCTAAACCTCAAGGAAAACTATATCAAATATTAGGCAAATGGACGGGTATTCTCAATCATAACATATAACAAATATAATATCTAGATATTTGAATCAAATTCATGAAGAACTTATACAGAGTGGAAGCAAGGTTCAAGGAATATTGGACCACAACATCTTTGAGTAGAATATCTAGCATAATGCCACTCAAATTCTACATCCTTCTCACCTACCAAAGCACTTTTCAGGTCCACTTATGTGTGTGTTATTTGCATATATAAAACACATGGAATAGGAAGACGGAAAGCTCATCAATGTCAACAACATTTTTTTTGTGTGTGGAAGTAAAAAACAATCAGCACCTTTTTGTTAAATTTATCAACCCTACCATCTATTCCAAAATGGATCACCGGGAAATAATATTCCATAGGATAAGAATCACTCTCGTGATGAAAGAGAGGATAAGATAACAAACAAGGAAGAAAGAGGAAATAGGAAACTCTCTACATATTTAGTGTTCATCCCTGCATGGAGAGGAGCACAAACCAACTCATTCGACTTCTACAATTATTTAATTAATCCTATCAACATAAATCAACTTATTTTCACAGAGAAAATATTTAGCTTCTTCAGTTATTAACTAATCTATCTTCCCCAAGTATAACATACAGCTAAGGTGTTGACACCTTGCTGGTACATCTTTGAAAATTTAGAACTCTTCTAGCCACAACATGTGGACAATCCTCCTACATTATTGGCTAGTGTCTAATGCCCCTGCGTCAGAATCTTGAGGGAAATTTTCTTCATGGACTCCTGTCCATGAGCTCTTTCACGGAATTTCCTTTCTTCTGCAACATCACTTCAATCATCCAAGTGGCATCTTCATCTGGCTGGTCCTTCCACTTAATCAGATACTGGAAATACTCTTGTCCTCTAGTCTTCTTGAATGCTCTCTTGTCCAATATCTTCTCTTGCTGCAATGGCTATACTGGAGGTAACTGCTTTGCCCATTCAATCTGTTCTTTTTCCGTTGGTCCTTCTTCTACACCATCATCTTCATACCTGTACAAGTCTGCAACATTAAATATGGGAGATATTCCAACATCAGGAGGCAATTCGATCTCATAAGCATTAGCAGAAAACTTTCTAAGTATCTTGCATGGCCCAATATTTTTAAACTTCAATTTGTTATATTGCTTCTTAGGGAATCTTTCCTTCCTCAAATGTGCCAAAACCAAATCTCCAACTTCAAAATGGACTTCTCTTATGCCCAAATCTGCTCAGCCCTTATATTTTATGCTTCTTCCTTGTAACTGTTGTTTCACTTGCTCATGTATGGCTCGGATCTTCGAGGAAAATTCTTCACCATCTGCACTTCTCAACTCTGCCTTTCCTAAATTTCTCAGTTCAGATATTCCTCTGGGGTGTATTCCATAAAAAATATGGAATGGGCTCTGCCCTGTGCTTCTGTTTGGTGAATCATTGTATGCATATTCTTCCTAGGGAAAAATATGATCCCACTACTTGGGATGCTCTCCTGCAAGAATTCTCAATAGATTTCCCAGACTCCTATTTACTACCTCAGTTTGTCCATCAGTCTGAGGATGAAAAGCTGAGATCAAACTCAGTTTAGTACCAAGTTTCTTCCACAATGTCTTCCAAAAATGGCCAACAAATCTAGTATCTCTATTGAAACAATGCTCTTGGGCAACCCATGCAATCTAACAACTTCTTTGAAAAACAAGTTAGCAACATGGGTGGCATCACTAGTTTTATAACATGGGATAAAATGTGCCATTTTGGAAAATATGTCAACTACAGCAAATATTGCATCATTACCTCTCTGAGTCTTAGGCAATCCTAAAACAAAATCCATACTCACCATGTTCCAAGGCCTGTCTGAAATAGGCAATCGAATGTACAATCCTGCATTCTGGCTCCTCCCTTTGGCATATTGACAAATTTTACAGTTCTTCACAAAATTTTCCACCTCTGTTCTCATCTTGGGCCAATAATAAAGGTGGATCAGCTGCTCATAAGTCTTATTAGTACCAAAGTGTCCAACAAGTCCACCACTATGCTTCTCCTTGATCAAATTCTCCCTCATGGAACACTTTGGTACACATAATTGGTTTCTCCTAAATAATAAGTCCCCATGCAAGAAATAATCCAGCCACTGGCTTCTATCTGTTAGAATAGGGTTACAACATGCTTCAAATGCTTCCTTACAATCTGAATCTATTTTATACAACTCTTTGAAAAAATCAAATCCTACAACTTCAAATTTGTTTTCTTCAACAAGCATGTTTCTCCTACTCAAAGCATCAACTACTTTATTTGCTTAGCCACTTATATGCTTCAATACAAAATTAAAACTCTGGAGATATTCAACCCACTTGCCATGCTTATGATTTAATTTAGGTTGTTGTACAATTTACTGCAAGGCATGATTATCAGAGTATAATACAAATTCTTTAGACATTAAGTAATGCCTCCACTTCTTCAATGCCTGCACAATTTCATAAAATTCCTTCTCATAAGAGGAATAATTTCTTCTGGAGTTATTCCGCTTCTCACTGAAGTATGCTACAGGCCTATCATCTTGGCTTAGCATAGCTCCAATGGCTTCTCCACTGGCATCACACTTCACTTGAAATGGTTTAGTAAAATCAGGAAAAACTAAAACAGGTTTTTTAGTTATCTTCTGCTTCAAAAGCTTAAAATTTCTTTCTAATTCAGCAGTCCATTTGAATGGTTTTTTGTTCTTCTTTATTGTCATAATGATGGGTGCATTAATCTTGCTGAAATTCTTTATGAATTTTCTGTAAAAACTGGCAAGTGCATGGAAACTTCTTACCTCAAAAACAGTTCTTAGTGAAGGCCACTCCACAATTGCCTTAACTTTTTTTGGGTCCATCTTCAATCCTTCAGCAGAAACTACAAAACCCAAATACACCAATTATTCTTTCATGAGTGAGCATTTCTTTAAGTTTATCAGTAGATTATCTTGGTGTAACTTCTTCAAGACATAATTAAGATGCCTTAAATGCTCTTATTTTGTTTTGCTGAAAACTAATATGTCATCCAGATACACTATCATAAATTTACCAATAAACTATTTTAACATTTCATTCATAAGTCTCATAAAAGTACTAAGTGCATTTGAAAACCCAAAAGGCATCACCAGCCATTCATATAGTCCTTCATTTGTTTTAAAGTAAATTTTCCATTCATCACCCTCCTTTATTCTAATCTGATGATATCTACTTTTTAAGTCTAATTTTGAAAAATATTTTGCACCACTCAAACATTCCATTAAATCTTCAACTCTAGGCAAAGGGAATATTTACCTGATTGTTATCTTGTTGATGGCTCTAGAATCAGTACACATTCTCCGACCTCCATCTTTCTTTGGGCTCAATACTGCTGGTACTGCACATGGACTCAAACTCTCTCTGATCAGACCCTTGTCCACTAATTCTTGCACTTGTTTCTTGATTTCTTTATTCTCTGTGGGAGTCATTATGTAAGCTTCTTTATTTGGCAAATTTGAACCTGGGATAAAATCTATTTGATTGTTGATCTTTCTCACAGGTGGCAGCTCATCAGGAAAATCATCCACAACAATGTCACAATAACTATCCAACATCTCTTGGATTTCAATTGGCAAATCAGAAATCTTTGTAGAAGTAAGCACTACTTTAGGTTTGCAGACTAAAGCAAAACTTACCTCTTCTTCTTCAATCTGTTGTAGATATTCTTTCCCACTCAACAACAAGGTCTTTGGATCAACCTTTCTGCTTGATGGTTCTCCTTCCTCCATAGGTATCAATGTGTGATGTACTCCATCCTTGAAGAACTTGTAAGTGTTCTTCTTACCATCATGCACTGCTACTCTGTCATACTGCCAAGGTCTACCCAGCAGTATGTGACACACATCCATGGGCATCACATCACACATGACCTTCTCCTTGTATTTTCCCATCTGCAACTCTATCTCACACTACTCCTTTACAATCAGCTGGTGTCCTTTATGTAGCCATGACACCTTGTAGGGAGTAGGATGTTCCCTTATCTTTAGATTTAATTTCTCTATCACCTCTGTAGAGACCAGATTGTCTGTGCTGCCACTATCAATGACCAACTGGAAACATTTCCCTTGGACTTTGCATACACTTCTGAACAAAGTCTTCCTCTGTGCTGGCTTAGAAACTTCTTTTGCTTGATTCAATGGGGCCTTATTGACCACCAAGGATTCTCCCTTCTCTGGTAGAATTACCTCTTCGATTTCAGACATCCTTGCTGCCTCTTCTCCAGCCTGAGCAACAATATCATTTCTTGGACCAGCACCCATATTCTCTGGGCAATCATAGTGTTTGTGTCCCAATTGGTGACATCTATAACACCTCACTTCTCTTCCTCTACCTCTACCTCCTCTTCCTCTATAGGAACCCCTTCTTCCCCTTACATCACCCTCTATAGATGCATTATGAGGTGAGTTGTTGCTAGCTCCATCTCTAGGTGTTGTAGATTTTCCTCTACCACCCTGACTTCCCTTCCTCGAAAAGTACCTCTTCCTTTGGCAAACTGATTTCTCAAGAGTTTCTCTTCCGCTTTCAAGGCCATCTGATAGGCCTCTTCAATAGTCTTAGGAGACGGAAGACCAATCTCATCTTGCATCTCCAGCTTGAGACCATTCACATATCTGGAAACCTTCTCTGGTGTGTCCTGGAATTTTCCAACTCTTATACTTACTCTATAAAACTCTTCTGTGTATTCTTTCACCGTCAGCAATCTCTGTCTCAGGTTCTCCATTTGTCTAAACGATGTTAGCTGATAATCACTAGGCAAGAACTTACCTTTCAGTTTTTCCACCATTCTAGTCCAGCTTTTGATTGGATGTTTACCAGCTCTCCTTCTCTCTGCTTGCACTCCATCCCACCAAAGTGCAGCATGTCCTTTCAGCTTTGTTACTGCAAACTTGACCTTTTTTTCTTCACTCATTTCTTCATAATCAAAGAACTTGTTCATTTCATTAATCTAGTCTGCTAACGCTTATGGACTCAATCCTCCTGCAAAACTTGACACTTCATCTTAGGAGGAATCTCAGCATTTTCTCCTGCTTCTTCTTCTGTTTCAGGTTCACTGACATCTTCAGGATGTCTTGTGTTTTCATGAATTCTTTGTCGAAGTGTACGAAAAAGAACCACTTTAGCTACGCATAACTAATAGCCCTAACAACAATAATGGCTGCAAAACATCTTCAGATCTGCAATTAGTAGTCAAAGTGCTGCAACAAACAGATCTATAAATGGAAAGATATTAAGCAGTAAAGTAAAGAGTTTGCTCCATGCATCCAACAGACAAGACAAGAACACGATTTTTGAATGAATTTTTATATTACAGGGCACCTGGGAGGAAACAAGAAGGTGTATCCAGATCTCCTCAATGGGATGGGTTCTTTGTAGTCCTCAGCACTTCGGATCTAAGCTTTCTCTCTCTTGTAGATGTAGAAAACCCAATGTAGAAGGTAGAGCTCAATGGGAGCAACAATGGCAGAAAATGAGACCGAGTGTATAGATCCAGAGTGATCTAGTATGCAACAAATGTATCTTACAGTGTCATTCCATTGCATCCAATCCGGCTTGGACCCTCTGCCAGGTCTCCAACACTTCTGCATTGGCAACCGGCCTGCCCCTTCTTCTGCCAGCACCTCTGGCAACTCAGACAGCCATGTTAATTCTCTGCAAAAATATCCCAAAAAAAGCTCTGATACCACAATTGATAGAAAAATTGATGGACTGGGCGCTAAGGAGAGCTGGTCTCTCTTTTCCTATTCTTTTTCATTCACTAATGGAGCCTTATTTAATTTCTTCTTTCTAATTCATTAATTAAATTCGTGGAATTTGATAAATGAATACTTTCATTCAATCTTATATTAATCCCAAATAATAAGACCTCTGGTATCTTAATTAAAACTCCAAGCGATATCTCCTTATATATATAAGTCTGGTCTTTATAACAAAACATTTTTAATAATGTTTGAACCCTTAATTTGTGTATTATATCAAATGTAAATTGGTCTGATGCCCAACCGTCTTAACCATCCCTCTAAGGGTTGAACAAAATATAAGAAACCACATTCATGCTCTGACCTTAGCACTTATAAAAATGGTTCAATGCCTTTAACAAATATGCTTGCACTATAAAATTCCAACTATGGCTTGTAACATTAATACAACAATTTGTTTTCCACAGTGGTTCACGGGCCCCACACATCCATAGCGTTAAACCAACACAAAACTGTTGGTTCTTACCTGAAGTTAACCATCATGCAGATGAACACACAATATTCGTTAGATCTCTTGGCCTCTAGATAGGTTGACACACAACAATATCATGTTATTTCCATAATTGAGATTTAACACGTAAAATTCACACGATGAGGGCGGTATTGCTCTAACGACGTGGCAAAATTACACTAGATCGTGTTCTTTTTGAATGGTTTCACTCCGGCCCAAAGGTAGCGCGACGTGAGCGGTATTGGTTTCTAAAATCCACTCAGGGATTGGAACAGCTACTAACCGGATTCTAACTGTAGTTTAACAAATTCCTCCTACCTATTCACCATGTTAACTCTGGGGTTGTCTCACACTATTTCTCCACTTATAACAAAACGTTGTTATATGCTCAAATGGACAGAGGTTACACTTTCAACAACGCTTCTCTTTTCTTTGGGAAAACAGAGTGTAACAATGGTTTCTCTTGGAAATATATACAACCTCACATGGGTTTCACACATCCAATTCAGGTGCCTAGAACATAAGCTCATAGCCAGACAGAGAACCAAGGAGATTTAACACAGCGATAGTTCTTCTTCCAATTACACACAGAGTTCTCAATTCAAAAGAGTAATTCTTCGGAGAATGTCAATAAAACACACATAGAGAGACCAAAAGCCATAATTTCATTCAACAGAGAACAATGCTTCTCAAAATATTAATTCACTGCCAAAATCCCCCTTTTCACTGTAATAGGGGTTACAAATTATACTCCAATGTATGACTCTTTGGTTCCTCCTAAAGGACCGTTTTATTTTCAACAAAAAGCCTATTCACATACTATTCTAACACCAAAACTAAGCAAGTGGACACAAACCAACCCATTCGACTTCTATAGTTATTTAATTAATCCTATCAACAGAAATCAACCGATTGACACGGAGAAACTATTCAACTTCTTCATTTATTAACTAATCTATCTTCCCTAAGTATAATAGATAGCTAAGGTGTTGACACCTTGCTGGTACATCTCTAAAAATTTAGAACTCTTCTAGCCACAACATGTGGACAATCCTCCTACATTGTTGGCTAGTGTCTAATGCCCCTGCATCATGAAGTAATGAATGAAGAGATTGTAACAATAGAAAATAGTGAAACATGGGAGTTAGTGGACCTCCCACAAGGTAAAGAATTCATTGGAGTAAAATGCATCTATAAGACCAAAAGAAATGTTGAAGGCAAGATAGAAAGGCATAAAGCAAGACTTGTTGTGAAAGGCGAAAATCAGCAACAAGGAAGAGACTATGAAGAAACCTTTGCACCAGTTGCATGGATGGAGATAGTGTGGATGGTGTTGTCCATTGTAGCACAATAGAAGTGGAAAGTCTATCAAATGGATGTGAACTCAGCATTCCTAAATGGAGTGTTGAAAGAGGAGGTATATGTTGAACAACCTTTTGGCTATGAAATTGAAGACCAAGAGCACGAAGTGTGCAAGTTGAAGAAGGCTCTTTATGGGCTGAAGCAAGCACCAAGAGCATGGTATAGAAGAATTTATGCTTACCTGATGGATAATGGGTTCGAAAAATGTGATGGTGAACCCACACTCTACATTAAATAAAATGATGGTAAGATCCTTATCATTGTTTTATATGTATATGATTTAATTTTTAGAGCCAATGAAGTTTCTCTCATTGCTGATTTTAAAGTACTCATGAAGAGTTAATTTGAAATGACTGATTTGGGTTTATTGAGATATTTTTGGGCATTGAAGTAAACCAAAATGAAAAGGAAATTTTTATTCCCCAAGAGTATGTAATTAATAATTTAAGGTAGTGATGCCCATTGTTTCTCTACACCAAGAGAACTTTTCAATGCTCACATATTTTTTTAATGCATCTACAACATTCTTTAAAGAGTCTAGCTTTTCCATCAATGCCTTGTTTTCAGTCATATCCCTCGAAAAGTGATACTGAACATCAATATGATTTTTCTTCAAATGATAAATAGGATTATTCTCCAAGAAAATCACACTTTGACTATGACAATATATTCTTATAATTTGTTGTTCCAACCCCATTCCTGAATATATTTTTTTAACCAAACTACTTCCTTGCTTGCATGAGTGGTTGCCATGTATTTAGCTTCTATAATTAAAAGTTCCACTACATACTTTCTCTTTCTCATTCGACTAATAGCTCCTTCAAATATATTAAATACACACCCACTTGTAGATATTGTACAATCTAGGTCTCTAACTCAGCCTAAATTAGCAAAGCCATGAATATCCAACACTTGGTCTAATCTTGGTCTTCCTTGGTAGCACAATCCATATCTAGAAGTGTCACATAAATCCCAAAAAATTCTTTTCACTATTGTCAAATTCTCCCTTCCCGGTTTTGAAATATACATGCTCAATACTCCCATTGCATGTGCAATTCCTAGTTTAGTACAAACGATTGCATGCATCAAACTTCCAACCACACTAACACGTGGAACATGAAACACACCCTCTTCCTCTTCCTATTCCTATGTCTTGGGACACTGATCTGCATATAACTTTACACCTATAAGAATAAGGACCTTCACCAATTTACTTTCATGCATATTAAACCTTTCCAATATTGACTTGACATACTTTCTCTAATTTAATCAAAGTTTCCTCTTTTTTTTATCTCTTTCAATTTCCATGCCTAAGATAAAAATTTTATAATGTTGTAGGAGCATATGATTGAGGCCAACAATGTGACCATGGTTGTCACATGTTGTGTTCTAGAGATGGAGGATGAGACCTTAGGGGTCAATGAAGAAATGTTTTTTTTTATTGTAAGGTTTGTTTGTGAAATTGACAATGTGTTGTCAATTTAGAGGTTTAGATAAGTATAAGAGGGCTATTTATGACAGCCTACGTGGAGGTCGAACCACTTAGTTAGTTACATTTTTCTAGGAGTTAGTTACTTAAAAATAGTGGGGAGTAGAGTGAGGTTAATAAGGTTTGATCAGAAAGGCAGTAAAAAAAGAGATGAATAGAAGTTTTCTGGTGGACTCTGGACTGGAATGTTTTGTTGTGTGAATAAAATTGATGAATTTTGTGGTTACTTCCTTTTATTATGTGTTAATGCGTTTTGCCTTTTACATTTATATCCATTTTTCTCTCTGCTTTTTTCATTGTGGATTTATGTTCACTTCTCTATGAGATTTTGTTTATCAAAATGAGGAGTGTATGCAATGTGAAAAAAATGTAATGTCAAGAAATTGCATGGCTAATGGAGTCGCAAGGATGACAATGATCTAGTGGGAGGATATGCCAATACTTTGTTGGGGGAGGCAGAGCATGTAGGAAAGGAAATGCACACCAGAGGAATGTAGCCTTGCCTATTGCACATTGGCATAACATATCCAGTTACAAACCAGAAAAGTGTGTGAATATTTCTTGATGGGTATAGTTCATTTAGTCAGGCTACTCCGACATCAAATTTGGTATCAGAGTCGACATTTATACTCAGCATAATAAAGAAAATATATGGCTATATGATTTGGTAGAGAAAAGGTCGTGGCAGAGCACGACCAACAACAAATGCGGAATTCATGGAAGTGATGAGAGATTTGAGGGCTCGTATGGTAGGTATGGAGCTAGACAAACAAAGAGATCACATAGCAGGAGATGTGAGTGAGCCTAAAGGTGAAGAAAAAAATGAGGCAGAACCCATGGTAGAGACGCCTGAAATGAGGTATTTTTTATCATTACTAGAAGCTACATCAAGACCAAAGCCTAAGCCACCTACCTATGAAGGAAGTATTATTGCATAACACCTCATTGACTGGATTAATGAGTTGGAAAAATACTTTGAGTATGATGAGTTTGACGAGAAAAAGAAAGACAAATTAACAATGACAAGATTGAAGGGGCATGAATCCCTATGGTGGGATAGTATAAAAGATGAAAGGAGGAAAAATAACAAGCCATTGATCAAGATCTTGGATAGGATGGTGGCTAATATGAAGGCTAAATTCTTACCTATAAATTACCAGTTGACTTTGGATAGGAAAATGTAGAACCTTAGACAAAAGATACTGACTGTGAGAGAGTATATTGAGGAGTTATACAAAGTGAATTTGAGTGCTGGTTATGTGGAGGATTCAGCTAAGAAGATTTCTAGGTATGTGAATGGATTGAGAATGGAAATTCAGGATGAGTTTAGTATGATATCTCCCAAGAAAATGGAAGAGGCCTACCAATGTGCCTTGAGAGCAAAAGAGAAGTTTTTGAGGAAGCAGAACTTCAATAGAGGAAAATATCCAGTTAAGGAAAAAGGGAAAGCAACTAGAAGAGGAAAGCTTGCAACCCAAAAAGGAGAGACTAGTAGCTCAAATCAACAGGAGCAACAAGATAGAGGAAGTGACTCAAGAGGAAGAAGACCCTACCAAGGAGGTATAGGTAGACGGAGAGGTAGAGAAACTATCTTTCGTTGCTACAAGTGCAAAAAATTGGGTCACAGGTCCTTAAATGCTAAAAAAGGGATAACATGGGACAAGGAGGAGCCTATATAGCTCAGAATGAGCAGCAGAAAAAACAAATTCCAGTAGCTAATAATTTACCTGAGACAGGGGAGGCTTTGATGATGAATAAAGTTCTATTGAAGCCTGAGAAAGAGAGTGTTGAACCTGCTCAAAGGAAATCCTTGTTTAGAACCATGTGCAAGGTTAGAGGAAAATACTGTAAGATGGTGATTGACAGTGGGAGCACCAACAATCTGGTTTCAACAGAGATGTTGGAGAAGTTGAGCTTGAAGAAGACTAAACATCTAGTTCCTTACAAAGTATCTTGGTTGCATAAAGGACATCAAATCCTGGTAAGTGAACAATTTGAAGTTGATTCATAAGTAGAAACTTATAAAGATAAGATTATTTGTGATTTTATGCCCATGGATGTGAGTCATGTGAACTTGGGCAGACCATGGAAATTCGATAAGAAAGTAATCCATGAAGGTAGAAGGAATTGTTTTAGTTTTAATAAAGATGGAATGAAACATATATTACTTCCCTTGCAAGAAGGTGGTACAATGGAACAATAGGCATCAAAAGTTTGAATATTTATAGGAAAAAATTATTTACAGTAGTTAGAGGAAGAGGAATTGAATTATGTTGTAATATGAAAGCCTAGAGTAGTAATGATGAATAATACTATTTCAAACTTTCCCGAATAATTTCAAGAAATGTTAGCTAAATTTGGAGACATTTTAGTGGATGAATTACCCAATGTGATGCCACCAAGAAGAGATAGCATTCATCATATTGATTTCATTCATGGAGCTAGCTTACCCAACAAGGCGGCATATAGATTGACACCTCGGGAGAATGAAAAGGTCAGAAATCAAGTCCAAGGATCGATGGACAAGAAACTGATCAAGAAGAGTCTAATCCCATGTGAAGTGCCACCATTGTTAAGCTCAAAGAAGGGTGGTAAATGAATAATGTGTATAGAATTTAGAGCCATTAATAAAATAACCATCAAATATAGATTTCCATTGCCCAAGATGGATGACATAATGGACTATCTAAGTGGAGCAGTATAATTTTTTAAGATATATCTGAAAAGTGGATATCATCAGATAAGGATTAGAGAAGGGGATGAGTGGAAGACAACCATAAAAATAAATGAGGGATTGTATGAACGGTTGGTTATGCTATTTGGATTATCAAATTCCCCAATCACATTCATGAGATTAATGAATGAATTCCTGAGGGATTTCATAGGTACATTTTTTATCGTTTATTTGGATGATATATTGATTTTTATTCAGTCAAAAGAAGAGCATCTGAGGAATCTGAGATGTGTCTTAGAAAATTTTAAATTAGAGAAGTTATTAGTGAATATCAAGAAATGTTCTTTCTTGAAATATGAGTTGATATATTTGGGCTTTTTGATCTCGATGGATGGTTTAAATATGGACCTAGAGAAGGTGCAAGAAATTGTGTATTGGCCTTCACCTCGCAACATTTTTGAGGTAAGAAGTTTCCATGGTTTGGCAAGTTTTTAAAGAAAGTTCATAAATAAATTTAGTGGTATTTGTTTCTCAATTATTGAGACCATTACAAAATACAAGCAACCATTTAAATGGACAACAGAGGTAGAAAGTAAGTTTCAGGTTCTGAATAAAAATATTACTGAGAAACCAATCTTGAGGTTACCAAAATTAAAAAAACCATTCCAAGTTAAATGTGATGCTATCGGAGTAGCCATTGGGGTAGTACTCAGTCAAGAAGATAAACCAGTGGCATATTCTAGTGAGAAACTCAATGATGCAAAACAAAAATATTCCTCTTATGACAAGGAATTTTTTTTCATTGTTCAGTCCTTGAAACATTGGAGGCATTATTTGTTGCCTAAGGAGTTTGTGTTGTACTCTGGCAATCATGCTTTGCAGTACATTATGAAGAAGTCCAAGTTAAATAAAAAACATGTCAATTGGGTGGAGTTTCTATAGAGTTTTACCTTTGTATTGAAGCATATTAGTGGACAATCAAATCGAGCAGATGACACATTAAGTAGGATAAACTTAATTATACAGTAAAATCGGGTACAAGTTCTAGGATTTGAATGTCTTAGAGATTTATATGAGACTGGAAGTGACTTTCAGAATTCATACAAAGCTTGTAAGAATAATGTATAAGTGGAAACAGAGCTATGGATAGAGTATATGTTTCAATATGGTTTACTCTTCAAGAACAGTAAGTTGTGTATCCCAAATTTCTCAATGAGGGATAATTTAATTCAAGAAAAGCACAATGGTGAAATGGCTCGTCACTTTGGAAGTGATAAGACTTATGGGAGTCTGATTCATTTTTACTTTTGGCCAAGGATGAGGTTGGAGGTTGAGAATTTTGTAAGCAGATGTAGGATCTGCCAGCATGCCAAAGGAAGAAGCCAAAATATAGGTTTATACACTCCATTTCTTGTTCCTACTAGACCTTGGAATTCTATGAGTATGGAATTTATTTTAGGATTGCCAAGAACTCAGAAAGGGAATGATTCCATTCTTGTAGTGGTTTATAGATTTACTAAAATGGCACATTTTATTCCCTATTATAAGAAAAGTGATGCCACTCGTGTAGCTAATTTGTTCTTTAATGAATTGGTGAAGTTGCATGGATTTCCTAGAAGTATTGTCTCCGATAGAGATGTGAGGTTCATAGGTCACTTCTAGAGGAAATTGTGGAAGAAGTTAGGTACTAAGTTGAAATTCAGTTCAGCTTATCATCCACAGTCTGATGGGCAAACTGAAGTAGTTAATAGAAGCCTTGGTAATATGTTGAGGAGTTTGGTTGGTGAAAATTTAAGACAATGGGAGAGAGCATTAGCACAAGTGGAGTTTACTTCTAATGACTCTCCAAACTGAAGTACAAGTTTGAGCCCATTTCAGATTCTATATGGTATGCATCCTAGAGGGGTGTAGAACTAAGAGATTTTGGACAGTTAGAAAAGAGGATTGATGATGGAGAAGATTTTGCAACTAGAATTAGTGAAATCCAAGAGGAATTTAAGGGAAGATTACACAAAAGCAATGCAAGTTACAAGGCAAGAGTTTATTCAAAGAGAAGAGAGAATAAATTTGAAATAGGAGACTTGGTATTAGCTTACCTAAGGAAGGAGAGATTTCCTAAAGGAGAGTACAACAAACTAAAAATGAAGAAGATGGGGCCATGCAAAATCCTCAAAAAAAATTTCGAAAATGCTTATGAGATGGAAATTCCAACATGGATTGGCATATCACCTATTTTTAATGTTGATGACCTTTATCCTTTTGTAGAAAATGATACTGGATAGATTTCAGGAGACAAGGACCCTAATGATGATTTACAATGGCTGAAGAAAATACCAGTGGCACAACCATTAGAAGCTGAAGAAATCCTGGACAATAAAGTGGCAAAGAGTTCCAAGCAGAAGGATTATCTAGAGTATTTGGTCAAGTGGAAGACACATCCTATAGAGGATGCCTCTTGGATGAACGAAGCAGAGTTAAAATAAGAAGGAATTTATGTTGTTGATCTTGTGAATAGTGATTGAAACCTTTTCACCCTGGGAGTCTAATGCAGGAGAATTTGAATGAGGCCAGCAATGTGACCATGGTTGTCACATGCTGTGGTCTAGAGATGGAGGAAGAGACCTTAAGGGTCAATGAAGAAAGGTTTTTTTTATTGTAAAATTTATTTGTGAAATTGACAATGTGCTGCCAATTTAGAGGTTTATATAAGTATAGGAGGGCTATTTATGACACCCTGCATGGAGGTCGAGCCACTTAGTTAGTTATATTTTTCTAGGAGTTAGTTATTTAAAATAATGGGGAGTAGAGTGAGGTTAATAAGGGATGACTAGAAAGGCAGTAAAAAAAGAGATGAATAGAAGTTTTCTGGTGGACTCCAGAATGGAATCTTTTGTTGTGTGAATAAAATTGATGAACTATGTGGTTGCTTCCTTTTATTCTATGTTAATATGTTTTACCTTTTACATTGCTATTAATTTTTCTCTCAGTTTTTTCCATCGTGGAATTATGTTCACTTCTCTATGAAATTTGGTTTATTAAAACGAGAGAGGAGTGTATGTAATACGAAAAAAAATTGTAAAGAAATTTCATGGCTAATGGAGTCGCAGGGATGACAATGATCAAGTGGGAGGAGATGCCAAGACTTTGTTGGGGGAGGCAAAGCATGTAGGAAAGGAAATGCACATCAAAGGAATGTAGCCTTGTCTATTGCACACTAGCATAACAAATCCAGTTACAAACGAGAAAATTACACGAATATTTCTTGGTGGGTATAGTTAGTTTAGTCAGGCTACTCCAACATCATAGCTCCAATATCCTTCATGCAAAATTTAGGGGACACTCGAGTTTTCATTTCCTCGATTATTTTCTTGTCATTTACAATAAACAACATATCATCTACATACATGACTAGATAAATAAGACAATCAGAAACTAATTTAGAATACACGCAATGATCTGCTACCACATCCTTGGTGATTTATTCAACCCATACAATGACTTTTTCATCCTATATAACAACTCTTTCTTACCCTTCACTACAAAGCCTTCTGGATGCATCATGTAGATCTCTTATTCTAGATTCCCATCTAGGAAGGATTTATTCACATCCATGTATTCTACCTAAAAAACAAGTAAAAACAATAAATAAAATAAATCTAATAGAATCTAACTTTAAAATAGGAGAAAAAGTATCACCAATATCAATTCCCTGCACCTTGGAATAACCTTTTACTACTAACTAAGGTTTTATCTCTCTAGTTTTACTTTTGCATTCAACTTCTTATTAAACACCCATTTGATGAAAATTGGTTTTCATCTAGCTGGTAACTCCACTAGATCCCAAGCCTCATTCTTGTCCAAGGTCACCATTTCTTCAACCATGGCCTTTTTCCATAGTTTTCCATCATGTGAATCAACTATGGCCTTTTTTCTATAGTTTTCCTTAAGTAGATTCAAGTCAAGATGAGACACTTCAAGACTTCTTAGACCTAAACAGAGACCTAATCCAACCACTAAGTCAACCCTCCCCTGAAATAGATGACCTTGAAAAAATACTCCAAGTGATAGCTTGCGAGCAGTAACTTCGATCCATAATTTCTTCCCCCGAGTAGCAAAACTTTGACCCTCAGCTTCCAATTTTTTTTCCTCAACAACTACTTACAAAAATCTGCATCTATGATAGAAAGATAGCACAAAACTAGTCTTTAAAGTTTTTCCTAGGAAACATCTTTTTCTTCCAACTACTTTACACCCGTTTTCTTCTTCTTTGTCTTTTAGACCGTGTTTAGAAATCAACACTAGTAGAATTAGGGTTTGATTCATATTTCTTGATAATTATTTGTGAATTATGTTGCCTTATTTTACTTCTTTATTATACTATATTTTATCAAGCAATTACTATATTAGGTGTGTATGAAGATCACAAGAACAAGAGACACAATATATAGGCACTCCACCAGGGAAAAACACCTATCTAGGGGAAAACCCATTCAAACCTCTTTCTTGAGTAGTTTTCACAAGACAATCTGAGATAATCCAAGAATCTTTGACCTAGACGTTGACTCCTCCAATCAAAAAGTCAACCCTTCCTTCCAGCAACTTCAATTTAGATCTTTGACCTTGCAGCAACACAAATTCGACCTATGCAGCAACATAACTTCGACCTATGCAGCAACAAAAATTTGACCGAAGGAACTACATAACTTCAAACCAAACAACTGCAGATCTTCAACCCCAATAACTACTGAGTGACTTCATAGGAAATATAGAGAGAGATAGCCCAAAACTTCAACTTTATTCTTCTCCTTAAATTATCCTTCTTATCATGGAAAAAAAATTTGACCCTACGAACTACAGAATTTCAAACCAAACAGCTGCAGAACTTCGACCCCAACAGTGACAGAGTAACTTCATAGGAAAGATAAAGAGATATAGCCCAAAACTTCAATTTTATTCTTCTCCTGAAATTCTCCTTCTTATCTTGGAACTTTTCGTTTTTTCTGCACTTCTTCTTGTGTATTATCCAACTTGTTGAGTCGATGAGAAAATGGATCGAATTCCACTTCTATATATATCCTTTTTGTAGGTCAAAATTCTCTCATGTAGGCCTACTTCATCAGGAAAGGGTCTACTTGGTGTGGAGGTGATAAATTACTTATTTGACTCAATAACAATTATTGTTACATGATTCAAAAGCCCAAGAAGGGTCTCATAAAAATGTAAAATGACTCTAATGACTCAATATAAAACTCAAAAGTCCTCAATGTGGACTTTGACCTAGAAAATGATGACCTAAGCATGAAACCCATCCTTTAATAAGTCATTGTAATAATAATAAAATTTTCCTTTTCATTCTTTATTATTGCAAAACCAGAGTTAATCTTTGTACAACAAACATATATTATTACAAACCCAACATTAATTATTATCACAGAACCAACCATAATGTTATTATTATTGCAAAACCAACTTTAAAATTCATTACCAATGTTAATATTCTAATATACATTGGCAACGTTAATGGTATTTTCCAACATTTGGCGGTTCCACCAAGACATATTTAATAAAATTTCTAACATTAATACAATTTCTAGTATCAAAGGAATAGTGTTGATTAATGGTTGGTAACATACTGAAAGATTAGGGTTTTGTGCCCTAACATGGTATATGCACAATATTTTGATGCCTCGTCTATATTTCGACGTTCTTGCAATGTGTGGTTCAAGTCATGCATTCTTGTGTTCTTGAGTCATGTATTCTTTGTGTACTTCCATCAGAGTTCAAGTCATGGAGTTGGTATCTTCGGCAGTGTATTATCATTTGGTATAGTGCATAATGAGTAGCTTTACATTGTAGTGTTCAAGAACTGCGTATTGACATATTGGAGCAACACTTGTTTGTTATACAATGGGAAGTTTATTTTTAATTGGTAAATTGCGTTGGTTTATAAATAATTTTGGAGCGTAGTTTAATACATGTGCTAATCACCTTTGGATCTATTGTCAATGTATTGATACAGACATTCCTTGCAATACCTTTAGTTCTAGACAATGAAGAACATTGGATATATGCGTTATAGAGCATATATGTTCATTTAATGCATTGGAGAGCATACATTTTCATTTAATTCAGTGTGTATTACAATTCCTTATTAATGGTGTTCATTATGGATCATTAATTATTCAAGTGTATAAACTTTATGGAGAGCATTATTTTTATTCCAATGCTCTTCATTATAGGGTTCATTGCAAAATTCAATTATATTATGGCACATTTCAATACACGGAGAGTTGAAAATTATATTATGCATATTATCATTACCAATGTTCAATTATATCCTTTAAATTGGTTTGCAATGTTGAACATTGTGATGGAGCAACATTGATCGTTGTGATGGAGAAGTGTATCCACTGTGGGAGAAATAGCTTTGTAACACTCTAAAGGAATTTTCATGGATCATTTGGAGGGACACCAACTCCTGATATATATCAATATTTTTTAGGTCAGTTAACTACATGGTGTTCCAGTGTCTAATATCATACTATTATACATAAAAGAAAACATTGCATGATGACTTAATGGATTTGACACCGAGCTAGGATGCAATCACATTTGCAGTCAATACCATGTGACTTATGTGAAAATTATTATATCAGCTAGAAGATAGATGGCTTCGCCATATTTCTGTTTTTCCTTCTGTACAATTATAGCCATGGGGTTTTGACTAGATTCATGTACACAAATCCTTTTGTTGGTTTGGACATTGGGATAAAAACAATCAAACTCCTAAATCAAAATTTCCATGGGAATATTTTCTGCAAAATGTATAGTTGCTTATCTCCATGCAAGGATGAACAATGAGTCTCTAGAGAGTTTCCTCTTTCATCCTTGTTTTTTATCTTTTCCTCTCCATGATGACGAGAGTGATTCTTCTACCATATGGAAATTATTTGCACCCTCGTGGAAACAATGTTTAATTATTTTATTTAAGTTGGTTTGCAGTGTTGAATATTGTGATGGAGCGACATTGATCATTGTGATGGAGCAATTTATTCATTGTGGGATAAATAACTCTGTAACACTCTAAATTATTTTTCATGGATCATTTGGAGCGACACCAGCTCTTGATATAAATCAATATTTTTGAGGTCAGTTAACTACATGGTGTTCTAGTGTCTAATATCATAAATGAAAGAAAACATTGCACGGTGATTTAATACAGTTGACACGGAGCGAGGATGCAATCACATTTGCAGTCAATACCTGTTAGATGATCCAAATATAATAATGTAAAGTGAGGATAAAAATATTTATTAAATTCAAATATTTAATAAATATTAGAGACACTTAGAAATAGAATATTGTTAGAAAAGATATGACTCTAGAATAGAGTTGTATCTTAGGCTCTAAAATAGGAGTAAAGTTAGTAGATTGGATAGAAGATCATTTATTGTAAATGGACACTTTTTTCCAAGTGTTCCATAACTAAATTAAGTTAGGACATATAGCTTATAAATAGGTTAGTTTCCTAATTGAAAATTATTGGAAGTTTACATCTGTAAGCTCTTGCAATTTTTTTATGTAATTTCTTTTCCATTATCAATAAAATTACATGTCTAAGGACACTTCTGTATTAATGTGGTATCGAGCTTCGCTAATATGTTGAAATGAAAAGGATATTCCAGCGCTACAAACCTATGGAAAACTCCAGGAAATTGTTCTTCAATTGAATTGGAATTGGTATGCAACATTTTTCAAATTTATTTTTTTCTTGGAAAAGAAATTTTGTTATTATTGAATTCTGAATTATTTTATTCATTTTAAATCTGAAATTTTGTGCTTCCCCCAAACACCATTGTGTAATTCCACTGTAAATTCCATACATTGGAAACTCTTGTGTAATTCCTCTTGTCTTGCGAAAACCAGCGTAAAGTCATTGTCTTTCTTTGGCAGAAGTAGTTTAATTAGCTGTAAAAGGTTCTGGTTTTTTGTGCCACCGTATCCCCAGAAATTTCAGTTTTAGAATATGAATTTGCTTCATATATCCAAAGCAATTTTATAGAGTCGTATATCAGTTTAAGATTGAAGCGACTCAAATAATAATGCGATATTAACTGCCAACGGCATATGAAACGTGGAGTGAGCTTGGATCTGTATCATTATTTATTCGAATCCGCGGAAGCTCACAATAGAAGAATCACATGGACATCCATTATGGAGGTCCTGCCATCATCGCCAGTTCACTATCACCCAGATATTCTAAAATATGTGAAGCACCAACCGGATTGTCAGCATAACCATTTATGACAAAGGTGAACACTGTAAGCGATAAATAATGCAGGGCACACAACTTCCTTAAGAGGAAATGTGAAAATATAGATGTCTCCCTCATTGAACTTGTAGACGAGAGAAAAAGGTGAAGAAACAGCTAAAAAAAAAAAAAAAAAAATCAGATGATAGATGTTTTATATGGCGTTGTTTTTGTCATGCTATTTTTTTATTGATTGACTATATCGTAATCACAGATGTATCTGAGTATCGAAAGCAAAATTCTACAATGTTTACCACATTCACGAAAGGCCTGCCATATTTACCGAATGATTTTTAAACTTTGTCAAGATATTATATATTACGATTTTTACTAATGGCTGCAACACTTAGTTTATCCCTTTCTATTTGGAGAACAGTCGCTTCATATATGAAATAATTGGTTGTGATGACAAGGCCCACAGTCAAAAGTAGCATGGCTAGAGTCGGGTACCATGCCTCAGAGACTGGATTGTAGATTGTGTTCACTGCATGCGCCATTTGATGATCCTCGAGTATTTTCCTGTCCTTCACGAAGCCTTCGACGAGTGCGTTCCCATTTTGGTTAGTGGAACTTCATTTAGGTTTAAGCATATAATGAAACTGGGACTTGAATATTTGGACTAAAATATTGATATCTTCACTCTGGGTCATCAGTTGTTGTTACAAGGAAACACAAATTACTGCATTGCATAAAATTTGAAACGGTCTATGACATGCGAAAAGATTCCCCCTAAGGGCTACATCTTTATGGAATACTTCGAACGTCACTGATGGTAATCAAGTAATTTCCATGCCTCCTAAATCCTCTATATTGTAAAAGAAGAGATTTTTTAGGAATATTATTATTGTATTGGTTTGGTAATATTGAGGTGTAAAATGTTGTCATTGTTTTTGGAGGAATAAGTAGAATTTTTACTTTGGAGAAATAAGGGTTATTATTTGTAACTCAAAGTATTTTTTATTTTAAGGTGGGGTAATTTTTTTTTTAAGAAGAAATTTGTAAGGGCCTTGTCAACCTGTCAAATTTTTCAAGTATTTCATTGTAAACAATGAACGAGAAATTTACTACAGCCAAGTGCAAAGCTCAATCATTTTTCTCCTTTTTCAACGACTATACGAGGGTCAAGGCCAAGCCCCGATAAATCCTTTTTCTCTTTGCGTGGCATGTGCCGTCTTTTTTTGCATGGAGTGTTTCATGTGACGAGTTGTTTCTTGTGCTTTATTCTTTTGGTGTACTACTTCAACACTACCATGTCGAAGTTAATTAATCTGTTCTCTGAATCTAATAAGCTAGAAGGGGTGAAATCTTATAAGACATGGAAACGTCTAATTGAAAGCACTCTCATTTATAATGAATTGTGGCATGAAATATGTGATGGCAACATTAAGCCTAATAAACCAACATATGCAGCTTCACTTGCAAAATGGGAAGTAAAAAATGCCAATGCATTAGCTCTTATAAAGGCTTTAGTTAATAATGAAATGTACATACATGTTGAAAATTCCTCAGATGCATGGATTGTTTTATGTACATTCAAAGATCTCTTTGATACACAACCTGAATCAAAGAAGGTTGATCTTCAATTAAAATTGCTTCAATAGAAATTAATTGAAGGTGGCAATGTCCTTGAATATATTTCACAGCTTAAAAACATCAAGCAAGAAATAATAAATGTTGGTTTTCAAGCTATCGATGAAATTTTCTTGACTACAATTTTAAATCTGGATTTCCATCATCTTACACACATTTTTTGGAAACTTTGCAAGTCACTGGAAAGTTAGAGAAGATAAAGTTTTATGAATTGAGTGACATGTTAGCCCAACATGATAAAATGTTTGGGAAGAAGAAACAGATTGGGGAAGATGTCCTCCTCACTGAAGCTAGCTCAAGTAACTCCTTAGATGAGAGTTCAAGAAGCCGAGGAAGAGGAAATTTCAATCAAGGTCAAGTAGCCCAAGGTCATGGTCGTATTCAAAGAAGAGGAAAAAATTTCAACAAAGGCTACAATTAAGGCAGGAGAAATTTTCAAGGAAGAGGCAACAATCAAATCAGAGGATATAATCAAGGCAGAGGACAAAGTCTAGGCAGAGGAAAAACTCAGAACAGAGACCAAAGTAGAGGCAGAGGACAATATCAAGGTAGAGGACAATTTCAAGGCAGAGGCGGATATTTCAGTCAAATTGTTTGCAGGAGATGTAACAAAGTTGATCATTATGCAGAAGATTGTAGAACTTCTATTGAGAAAATTTCCAAGTTTCATCCAAACTCTGCACAGTTTGCAAATGATGAAGATGATCCTGATGGTTCCAAATATGTCTTCACCAATACAGAATCAACAACTTTACAGGTTTCAAGATTTCTTAGAAGTGATTATGAAGATACATGGATTATGGATACAGGCGCAACTCAACACATGACTTTTCGATGGGATTTCGTTTGGAGTTTCCAACAATGCCATCTCAATTCAATCTATCTGGATAATAATAAAAAAACATACTCCTTCTGACAAAGGTGTAGTTAAATTTTTTTTATTAGGCATTGGAGAAAGAATGATTTCAAATGTATGGTATGTCCCAACATTTAAGCAAAATTTGTTATCTTTAGTCATGATTTGACAAGCAGGACATATAGCGATTATGGAAGATGGCTTAGTTAAAATTAACTCAGTCAAACAGAACATGAAAATAGTAATGACAGGTTATGAAGATGGAAAACTGTTAAGGATGAAAGGGACAATTATTCCTAGAAATTATGACTTTGCAGGAGCAGCAAGTACAGTCATTTCACCGATCAGATTGTGACATGTAAGGTATGGCCATCTCAAGTTTGACAGTCTCTCTCAGTTACAAAAACAGGAATGGTTAAGGGAATTCCAACCTTCAAAAGAGAAAATGAAAAATTTGAATCTTGCATTTTTGGAAAACAACATCGAGAGACTTTTCCTACAAGTTCATGGCACGCAAACAGGCATTTGCATTTGGTTCACAGTGATATTTGTGGACCCTTACCAACTTCGCTCGGAGGATGCAGATATTTCTTACTCTTTGTTGATGATTTTAGAAGGATGACTTGGGTATATTTTTTGAAGAAAAAGTTAGAAGCACTTGCAAATTTAAAAACGTTTCATCAACTTATTGAAAATGAATTAAAGGAGAATATTGGCACTCTCAGAATTGACAATGGCAAAGAATTCACATCAAATGAATTCAAAATGTATTGCATGGATAATGGCATAAAACGACTTCTTACCAATGTCTACACTCCACATCAAAATGGAGTAGTAGACAGAATGAATCGTACCTTGTTAGGAATGGCAAGATATATGTTAACTTTCAAAACGTTAAGTCCTATATATTGGGCCGAACCAATTCATACCGTTGTCTACTTAAGTAACAGATATCCCACTGCTTCTTTAGATGGAATCACAACTTATGAAGCATGGTTTGGCTTCAAACCTTGGGTTAAACATCTCAGATTTCTTGGATCAATATTTTATGCCTTAGTTCCGAAGGAAAAATGAACTAATATTGACTCACGAAGCTTGAAGTGCACAATGATTGGGTATTCTGATGAGAATAAAGGGTATCGAATTTTGTCGAATGAGAAATTTATTGTAAGAAGAGATGTGATTTTTGATGAAAAGGAGAGTAAGAGTGCTGAAGAAGTTGAAATTCTTATTCAAATGTTAGAAACGAAAAGTGATAAAAGAAACAGAACTCTACAAAGTCAACCAAATTCAAAAAATTGGTATGAATTTGAGTTTGCTTCATCTAAAAATGATTCATCCAGTCTATCTTCTTCATCAGTGCCATCTGGGTCTTCTAGCAGTTCATCCAAATCTCCTAGCAGCAACAGTTCTTTTACAATGACTCTCCGACCCCAGAACCTGCGTTTGATCAACAAACATCAATTTACATCAACCCACTTTTCAATGATGGTGATTTTTCACAATCTCAAACCAGTGAACATCAATTGCCAAAATGGGTAGTTCAAATTTTGAAAGATGTAAGACCTAATGAACATAATAAAACAGGAACAAGGGGATCACAAAGAAACGAAGGAAATGTTTCCTTGATAGCAAATGATTTTACTGAAACTTCTACTTATCAGGAGGTAGTAAAACATAAAGAATGAAAACAGGCTATGGTTAATGAATATCAGACATTTCTCGACAACAACACCTGGAAACTTTTTTATTGTCCCCATAATGTTAAACCCATCAGATGCAAATGGGTTTACCGAATTAAGTACAAGCAAAATGGTGATATCAACAAGTATAAAGAAAGACTAGTTGCTAAGGTTTTTGCGAAACAAGAAGGGATAGATTATGAGGAAATGTTTTCTCCTACAGCTAAATGGAACACCATCCAACTCACACTTTCCTTAGAAGCTCAACAAGGATGGAAAGTTCATCAGATGGATGTAAAAAGTGCTTCCCTCAACAAAGATTTACAGGAAGAAGTGTACATGACACAACCACAAGGTTTTGAAATTCAAGAACAGGAACATAAAGTCCGCAAACTGATAAAGGCTTTATATAGATTAAAACAAACTCCCCGAGCTTGGTATGCCAAAATAGATGAATACCTTCGGAAATTTGGTTTTCAATGAAGTGAATCTGATGATACCTTGTATGTACACCAACAAGGTAAAAATATGGTGATTCTGGTTATGTATGTAGATGATTTGATTATCACTAGCAACAATGATGATCAAATTGCACAGGTGAAAAAGGAGTTACATGCAGGTTTTAAGATGACAGATTTGGGACTACTTCACTACTATCTTGGAGTTGAAGTATTCCAACGTCCACATCATATCTTCATTTCTCAGAGTAAGTATGCAGTAGAAATTCTTCAGCGATTTGGAATGCAGGATTGCAAGCTTGTTCTTACCCCTATGGAACAAAACTTAAAACTTTCAAAATTTGAAGGGGGGGAGATGGTGGATAGCACTACTTATTGATAGTTGATTGGTAGCCTGATTTATCTGACAACTTCTCAAACAGATATTTCTTATGTCGTCACTATTCTTTCCCGCTTTATGAAGGAACCATGAGATAGCCACTAGAATGCAGCCAAAATATTTCTTCGTTATCTCCAAGGAACAAAATATTTTGGTCTTCTTTACAAAAAGACTAAAAACTTTGTACTTGGTGCGTTTTCTGTTGATCAGCGATTGTCATTGATGTCAACCCAATCAACACTAGGAGCTAACCCAATATTGCATGGTAATTTTGACTTACCAAATTAATATATTCTGGTTCAATAATTATTTTTATGGTTTCTACTTGTCGATATGTTTCCATTGATATATGGCACGCCATGTAATTCTTCACGGTTTGAGAGATATTCATGTTTGAAGCTTGTAACCCCCGTTAGTGGGCTAAAACCCCATGGGGTTGGGGCATGGGTCATTGAAAAGTCATAATTAATATTTTTTATGCTCCTAAGATCCCTTCCACGTTCACTTGTTGAAGCCCCTCTCAACTTAAGCATTCATATAAATTGTGATCTTCATTTCCTCCTTATGCAAGGGATTCGACCATCTGAAATAGGTCATCATGGAATTTTCGCTCTAAATTTTTTTCTACGAAGGTTCAAAAGTTGAAATTTTTATGAGGCGAAGCTGAAATCCTAAGGAAGCTGCAATAAAAGTTTCATATCAAGGTGCGCAACATTTTTGGAGATATGATCTATGGAAGTAAGGGTTTTTGCACGCTCCTGAAATTCATCGCAAAGAAGTGACCTTGGTAAAATCATTATAACTCTCTCTATGAGTATCGAATTGGGATTCTATAAAAATTGGTAGATAGTGCATAGTCTTTACTTTTCTCTCTATAAATTTCAGAGCCAAATGAAGAAACAGTGACACGTCTCACGCCGTACAAGTGCGCTCTGCTGAAACAGTCCATAATTAGGCCATTCTGAGAAATTGGGCATAACTCTTTCTTGAAGAATCCAAATTGGATCAGACTTGTGGCATTGGAAATAAGACTCTGAGGACTACCACAGGACCGAAAATCAAATATTTAGGACCTAAAATAACAGAGATACACCAGATTCGATATCGAGCTCCTAGAAGGTAAGAAAAATCTAGATCATGTGTTGTCAAGGGTTGCAAAGGACCAGACTTTCTACAGCAGCAAAGCAAAGCAAGGTGTAGCAAAGGGTAGCATGACAATAGCAGCAACAAAGGTGCATAATATCAGCAAGAAGTTCATAATATGAAGTCTTCAAGTGGGCAGCACTGCATACAATCATTGTAAAGGTATCATTGTACTTAGTCATTGTAAATACATTATTGTACAAATTGTACTAGTATCTATCTGCCAAGGGTGGAAGAGGTAGTGTTGGGAGGTCTAGGATCATCATTAGGTGGTTGTGTCAAAGTTGGGGTTATGGTCTAGTATATCTTCTTCTTCTACATCATTCTATATCATTGTAAAGTGGACCATTTTCCCTGGTACGAGAGTCCATTCTTCCTTTACTCTTCTATAGGGTGGTAGGGTGGTGCTAGGGTGAGTTGTAGCTCATTGGGTGTTGGGGCATCCATTCAGTTGACTACTAAAGAATCTTGAGCGTTGGAGCATCTATCCAGTATGAGCTAGAAAATAATTCTTTTCTAGATTCTAGGAATTTGGAGCTTTATTTTCAATTGGAGTTGAACATTAAAGAATTATTAGAAAATCATTAGGTGGTTTTTGTCCCGGAGTGGGTTTCCACCTTAAAAACTATGTACATTTGTGTTCCTCTTGTTTACTGCTATCATTGTACAAACACTGATAATAATTGAAGATTAACTAATGCTCTAATTGAAAGGAATACTGATTCACCCCCCCTCTCAGTATTTCCAACAATTGGTATTAGAGCTTGGTTCCTTCAATAGTAGTTTAACAACTGGAAGGAGGTCATGGAGCATACCAAGAATGGTGTACCTCTGTTCAATGAAAATAATTATGCACTCTGGAAAGGAAGAATGGAGGTCTATCTCTTGGCGCAAGGTTACGAAGTATGGGACACTGTTCAAAATGGATTTACATCAACTACGGATGAAAAAGGTAAGAAGAATTTGGTAAATGATGCAAAAGCAAAGAATATTATTATCAGTGGACTTATTGAATCTGCTTATCATAAGGTGTTGGGTTGTAAAATTGCCAAAAATGTATGGGAAAAGCTTGAGAATATATATGCAGGTGACTCAAATGTCAAAGAAGCAAAGCTTCAAATCTATAGAGAAAAATTTGAGCAACTCAGAATGAAAGAAGATTGCAACATTGTTGCATACTTTCAATACATTGATGAAATAACCAATACTTTGGAAGGATTGGGAGAGCCAGTTGACGAGAAGACTATTATACGGAAGATTCTTAGAACGTTACCAGGGAGATTCAACCCAAAGGTATCGATCTTAGAATACAGTGCAAATCTGGACAAACTCAGCAAGGAAGAATTACATGGAGTTCTCATAGCATATGAAATGAGACTTGATGAAGAAAAGGGTACTTCAAATCTAGAAACTGCGTTCGTTGCATCTAAGCAAACCAATAAGGACAAAAAACCTTCAATTGAAATGACATGCACCTGCAAGTGTGAAGAAAAGGGAGATGATGGAGAAGGTCTTTCAGATGAAGAATATGCTTACTTTACAAGAAAACTAAAACCTGGTAAGGGAAAATTCGAAGGTAAACTTCCATTGATATGTTTCGATTGTGGTGAGGTTGGGCATTTCGTAGCAAAATGTCCGAGAAAAAGTGATGGCAACTTAAAAGGAAAGAAAGGCTTTAAGAAATTCAACAAGCAAGGAAAAAAGAAAGGATCCAAAAGGAACTTTCTCTCTAAAGAAGATATCTCATCATCCGATGAAGAAAGTGACAACAAAGAAGAAGCCAATGAGAAAGTATTGTTTATGGCCAAGAACAATAAACAAGAAGTATCAAACAATGAAGAAGAAGGGTTGACCATAGAAGAATTTTACAAGGAGGCAATTAAGCTTATAAAAGAGCTTAATGCTGAGAAGATCCATTCCAATACTCTTGAAGAACAAGTTCAAGGTCTCAAAATTGAGGTTGAAGAAGACAAATGTATTGAAGAGTCACTTCAAAAGAAGTTTGAAGAAAGCAACCAAGAAAGGGAAGCATCAGAAGCCGAATTAGTCTCGCTGCGTAAGGAAGTGAAGAAGGGAAAAACTATCCAAAAGTATGCCAACAACTCAAGAGCATTGGAAGAACTCATCAACAATCAACGATCTTACAATGACAAAACTGGCCTTGGTTACAAAGAAGAAGAAGAAGCAGGACCTTCTACAACAAAATACAATGAACCTATGAGATCTGACATACATGAACAATTCATTGGACAAGATTCGCAAGCACATCCTTGGAAGACGATTCCTCGACAAATATTTTCATCCAAGTACCGACATATTTTTTATGGCTATTGTTATTCATGTGGAAAATTTGGTCATAAAGCTGTAGAATGTCGCACGTACCCTAGGAACTAATAAAATTCCAAGAGATTATTCAAATATGAACCTCCCAGGGCTGAATGAAACATCAATAGATTTGAACATTTAAGAAATAATATGGAATGTTACAAATTTCAGAACTTTGGACACGTAGCCAGAGACTGCAGACTCGAAAATCCTTCAGAAGAATCTTCGAAGCCATAGAATGAACGAACATGGAAGAAGAAGAAGACTGATAATTGTGCTCTCACTCTCAAGGCTCAAAAAAATAAATATGTGTGGTATGTTGACAGCGGTTGCTCAACGCATCTGACTGGAGATAGAAAGAAATTTGTATCTCTAAAAGCGAAGAATTATGGAACCATATCCTTTGGAAATGATGGATCTTCAAATGTTATAGGATCAGGTACCGTCACTCTCGGAAGCAAAGATGTTATAGCCAAGAATGTTCTATTGGTCGAAAACATGAATCAAAATCTTCTCAGTGTTGGACAAATGTGTGATCAAGGACACACAATGCTATTCAACTCCACAAAATGTGAAATTAGGAAAGGCAGGTATGGTAAAATTGTGGCTATAGCAAGTTGAGCTCCAAACGACATATATGTTCTGGATGAAGCAACTAAAGCATGTCTACTAGCTAAAGAAGATGAAAGTTGGTTATGGCACAAACGAATGGGTCACATAAACTTTGACAATCTTGTCAGGATAAGCAAAAAGGAAGCAGTACAAGAAATGCCGAAAATCTCAAAACCTTCCAACGCACTATGTGAGGCATGTCAGCATGGCAAGCAGACAAAAGTCCAATTTAAAACAAAAGAACACTTTTCACCACATCCATTGGAATTGATACATATTGATCTATGTGGTCTTGTGAGAACAAAAGGCTTAGAGAGAGAATTATATTTCATGTTAATGATAGATGATATACCAAGATGACAGCCATCAGTTTCCTAAAGAAAAAATCTGAAGCATTTGAGTGCTTTAAGATCGACAAGGAGTTGGTTGAAAATGAAACTGATTTGAAAATAAAGTGTTTAAGATCAGATAATGGTGGAGAATTCACTTCCAAATTATTTCAGAAATACTGTGACAAAAATGGAATAAAAAGGCAATTTTCAACAGCACGAACACCTCAGCAAAATGGAGTTGCTGAAAGAAAGAATAGAACTGTATAGGAAATGGGTAGAACAATGTTGAAGGACTCAAAATTGGATGAAAATTTCTGGGTTCAAGCAATTGATACGGCAGTCTTAATTATCAACTGAAGTCTTCTCAGAAATAATTGCAACAAGACTCCATATGAATTATGGAAAGGAAAACCAGCTAATGTAAAATATTTCAGAATCTTTAGAAGAAAATGTTATATCAAAAGAGAAGATCAAAATTTGGGTAAGTTTGAATCACGTGTTGATGAAGGTATCTTTTTTGGTTACTCACGCAAAAGAAAGGTGTGTAAATGCTATAATCTAAGACAAAAATAGATAGTGGAGAGAATAAATGTTACATTTGACGAAGATAGTGTTCTAGCGAGTAATGATGAGGATCTAGAATCTTTAAAACTTGAGACAGAGGCTAAAAAGACAGATAAAATTGTAGAAAAGGAAGAACTATCAATGAGGAAGAAGTAAACAATGATCATCAAGATATATCAGAACAACAACAAGAAGCTCCTCCAAGGAGAACAAAAGAGTGGATTCAAAGGAACCATCCATCAAATCAAATCATTGGTGACATGAATGACATTCGACAGCTTCATTCATCACAACAAGCTCACGTTGCCTTTCTAGCAACCTTTGAGCCTAGTAGTTTTGAGGAAGCCAGCCAGAATGAACATTGGGTAGCAGCTATGAATGAAGAATTGGATCAAATTGAGAAGAATAACATTTGGGAATTAGTTCCATGACCCAAAGATAAAAATGTCATTGGGACTAAATGGGTGTTCAAGAACAAATTGAATGAAGATGGGCAGGTTACCAGAAACCAAGAAAGATTGGTTGGCAAAGGCTATGCACAAGTGGAAGGAATTGATTTCGACGAAACATTTGCACCAGTTGCCAGAATGGAAGCCATCCAAATGTTTCTCGCCTATGCATGTTCAAGAAAAATCAAAGTCTACCAAATGGATGTTAAGTCAGCATTCCTAAATGGAGAATTAGAAGAAGAAGTTTACATCGAACAACCTGAAGGTTTTCTACTATCACAAAAAGAAGACTATGTCTGCAGGTTAAGAAGGCTCTATATGGTCTAGAGTAGGCTCCTAGAGCATGATATGCTCATCTTGATGGATATCTATGTCAACAAGGGTTTAAGAAAGGTACTGTTGATAGCAATATTTATGTACAAATAGATAAATATAATTTAACAATCGTTGAAGTATATGTGGATGATATAATATTTGGTAGCAATGATGATCGATTAAGTAAGAAATTTTCTACAAATATGCAAAGTGAGTTTGAGATGTCTTTACTTGGTGAGCTGACATACTTCTTAGGGCTTCAAATATCTCAGTAAGAGAAAGGAATATTTATATGTCAAGAAAAGTACATCAAGGAAATGCTCAAGAAATTCAAAATGGAAGATTGCAAACCCGTCCTTACTTCGATGGTAACAGGTTGCAAATTGAGCATAGACGACTCATCTAAGGATGTGGATCAGAGGTTGTACAGATCTATGATTGGTAGTCTTATATATGTAACAACCTCTTGGCTAGATGTTACACAAGTAGTTGGACAAGTAGCAAGATTCCAAGCAGCACCAAAAGAATCACATATTATTGTTGTCAAAAGAATTCTTCGATATTTAAAGGGCACAAAAGAATATGGATTGTGGTATCCCAAGGGTAAAAATCTCATTATTCAAGCCTTTACAAATGAAAATTGGGCAGGAAGCATTGATGATCGTAAGAGTACTAGTGGATAAAAATTCTATATAGGTGGTTGTCTCATATCATGGTTGAGAAAAAATCAAACTTCAATTGTGTTATCTACAGCGGAAGTAGAATACATTGCAGTAGCATCATGTTGTACTCAAGTCTTTTGGATGGAACAAAATTTGCAAGATCTTCAAGTACAATTCAGTGAGCCTATTCCCATATTCTATGACAACACTAGTGCCATCATCATCTCCAAGAATCCCATCATGCATTCAAAAGCAAAACACTTTCCAATCGAATATCATTTTGTTAGAGAACAAGTCACTAAAAAGAATATCAAACTTGAGTTTGTTTGTACAAAAGAAAAAAATTGCTGATATCTTCACTAAACCTTTACCTTATGAAGCAATTGAATATCTTCGTCAAAAGCTTGGGATACTCCCAAGTTCTCATTAGATTACAGTTCTGCAGGACGGTTGTGTGTCAGCAGGAGTGGAAGTGTGTAAAGGTTTGTAGGATGGTTGTGTTTTAGGGGGAGTTACCCTTTTCCATTGATGTCAAAGGGGGAGAGAATGTTGTAGGAAGAGGTGTCATGATTGTAGGGGGTGTACTTCTGTTTCCATCAATGCCAAAGGGGGAGATTGTTGATAAGTGATTGTCATTGATGTCAACCCAAGCAGCACTAGGGGCTAACCCAATATTGCATGGGAATTTTTACCTACCAAATTAATATATTCTGGGACAATAATGCTTTTTATGGTTTCTACTTATCGAGATGTTTCCATTGATATATGGCATGCCATGTAATTCTCCACGGTTTTAGAGATATTCATGTTTGAAGTTTGTAACCCCCGTTAGTGGGCTAAAACCCCATGGGGTTGGGGCATGGGTCATTGAAAAGTCATAATTAATATTTTTAATGCTCCTAAAATCCCTCCCACGTTCACTTGTTGAAGCCCCTCTCGACTTAAGCATTCATATAAATTTTGATCTTCATTTCCTCCTTATGTAAGGGATTCGGCCATTTGAAATAGGGCATCGTGGAATTTCATTCTAACTTTTTTTCTAGGAAGGTTCAGAAGCTGAAATTTTATGAGGCGAAGCCGAAATCCTAAGGAAGCTACAGTAAACATTTTAGATCAAGGTACATAATATTTTTGGAGATATGTTCTGTGGAAGTAAGGGTTTTTGCAGGCTCCTGAAATTCATCTCAAAGAAGTTACCTTGGTAAAATTGTCATAAATCTCTCTTTGAGTATCAGATTGGAATTCCATAAAAAGTGGTAGATATTTCACAGTCTGTATGTTTTTCTCTATCAATTTTAGAGCCAAATGAATAAACAGTGACACGTGGCATGCCGTACAAGTGCGCTCTACTGAAATAGTCCATAATTAGGGCATTGTGAGAGATTGGACATAACTCTTTCTTGAAGAATTAAAATTGGGTCAGACCTATGGCATTGGAAAGAAGACTCATAGGACTACTTCAGGACTGAAAATAAGATATTGAGGATCTGAAATAACAGAGATACACCAGATTCAATATCGAGCTCCTATAAGGCAATAAAAAGCTAGATCATGTGTTGTCAAGGGTTGCAAAGGACCAAAATTTCTACAACAGCAAAGCAAAACAAGGTGCAACAGAGGGTAGTATGACAAGAGAAGCAACCAAGGTGCATAACAGCAGCAAGAAGTTCATCATATGAATTCTTCAAGTGGGCAACACTGCATACAATCATTGTAAAGGTATCATTGTACTTAGTCATTGTAAATACATTATTGTACAAATTGTACTAGTATCTATCTGCCAAGGGTTGAAGAGGAAGTGTTGGGACATCTAGGATCATCATTAGGTGGTTGTGTCAAAGTTGGGGTTATGGTCTAGTATATCTTCTTCTTCTACGTCATTCTATATCATTGTAAAGTGGACCATTTTCCCTGGTACGGGAGTCCATTCTTCTTTTATTCTTCTATAGGGTGGTAGGGTGGTGCTAGGGTGAGTTGTAGCTCATTGGGTGTTGGGGCATCCGTTCAGTTGACTACTGAAGAATCTCGAGTGTTGGAGCGTCCATCCAGTGGGAGCTGGAGAAGAATGCTTTTCTAGATTCTAGGAAGTTGGAGCTTTATTTTCAATTGGAGTTGAATATTAAAGAATTATTAGAAAAGCATTAGGTGGTTTTTGTCCCGGAGTGGGTTTCCACCTTCAAAATGTGTACATTTATGTTCCTCTTGTTTGTTGCTATCATTGTACAAACACTGATAATAATTGAATATTAACTAATGCTCTAATTGAAAGGAATACTGATTCACCCCCCCTCTCAGTATTTCCAACATTTTCAGATGTTGATTTTGCTGGAAGTATTGATGATAGGGCATCAACCTCAGGTTATTTAATAAACATGGGGTCAGCTGTAGTATCCTGGAGTTGCAAGTAGCAAGCTACAATGGCCACTTCTTCAGTAGAAGAAGAATACATATCAGGATGGGAAGCAGCATGTGAGATTGTTTGGTTGCGTAGAGTTTTACAAGACTTGGGTATTCCTCCAGCAGTAGCTACTTCGTTATTCATTGAAAAATATTCAGCAATAAAGCTTTCCAAGAATCCATTTTTGCATCCAAAGACAAAGCATGTGGACACCAAGTATCATCATATCATAGCACTCATTGAAAGGATTTCATCAAGTCGATTTATTGTCCTTCAAAAGACCAAACCTCCAATATCTTCACCAAACCTCTTGGCAGAATAAAATTTACTAAGTTCAGGGATGAAATAGGTATAAGTTGTAAAGTATCTTTGGATCATAGGGGGGAATATTAGATGATCCAGTTAATAGGAATAAAGTTAGTAGATTGTATAAAAGATCATTTATTGTAAATGTACACTTGTTGTTTTTTCAAGTGGTCCATAACTAAATTAAGTTAGGACATATAGCTTATAAATAGGTTAGTTTCCTAATTGCAAATTAGTGGAAGTTTACGTTTGTAAACTCTTGAAATTTTTTTGTGTAATTTCTTTTCCATTATCAATAAAATTATGTGTCTAAGGACACTTCTGTATTAATACCATGTTATTTATGTGCAAAATATTATATCTGCTGGAAGATAAATGGCTTCACCATATTTCTATTTTTCCTTGTGTACAATTACAACCATGGGGTTTTGATCACCTACACAAATCATTTTGTTGGTTTTGACATTGGGATAAAACAATCAAACTCCTCAAAATTTCCATGGGGATATTTTCTGCAAATTGTATAGTTTCTCCTCTCCATGCAAGGATGAACACTAAATCTATAGAGAGTTTCCTCTTTCCTCTTTCTTCCTTGTTTGTTATCTTATGCTCTCTTTTATCGTGAGAGTGATTCTTATCCTATGGAATATTCTTTCCTGGTGATCCATTTTGGAATAGATGGTAGGGTTGATAAATTTAACAAAATGGTGGTGATTTTTTTTAACTTTCTCACACAAAAAAAAATGATGTTGACATTGATGAGCTTTTCGTTTTCCTATTCCATGTGTTTTATATATGCAAATCACACACACGTAAGTGGACCTAAAAAGTTCTTTGGTAGGTGAGAAGGATGTAGAATTTGAGTGGCGTTATGCTAGATATTCTACTCAAAGATGTTGTGTTCCAATATTCCTTGAACCTTGCTTCCACTTTGTATAATTTCTTCATGAATTTGATTGAAATATCTAGATATTATATTTTTTATATGTTATGATTGAGAATACCCTTCCATTTGCCTAACATTTGATATAGTTTACGTTGAGGTCTAGGATGAATCAATTAGTGCAAATCTCATGAGAATTCGAGTGCTACTTGTAGTGAGAAATTTTGTACATGAACTTGGTCCTTAGGTGCAATTGTGCTATAATATGAATGATGTACCTTTTATATATAAACAGGCTTATGGTTTTCCCTTTTGCATTTTGTTGACCCTAAAAAGGTATCAAATTCTGGAAAGGTTTGAAAAAATTCTTTGTACATGTTCTAGTATTCTCGCATGTGATTTTGAGCAAGATGGAAATAATGCATCCAATGAATATGAAAACAGAAACAAATATGTGTAGAGCTCTATATAATTTTATCTACATAAATTGATGATTGAATCTATCCTTTTTAGAATGCTTTGTATGTAAGGATTTTGATGTTATAAAATATTCAAAAAGGTACAAGAAAAATTGGAAGTTTGAGAAGCAAACCCCTTACCATTGATCTCAAAGGGGAAGGTTACCATTAATTTCAAAGGGGGAGGTTAGATGTGCATAGGGAATATTTGATTTTGAGGGTCTTCATTACGTTTTCCACGGGCAAGAGAGCATTGGGGCCAGAAGAACAACGAGATCTGTAATGGAAATTTTCTTGCATTCCATCAACATCTTCATTTTCATAGATAAAAGGGCATCCTCCATGATAGGCTCTACTCTACAATATTAGATTACTTATTGGAATTATACTCCCAACCACCGCCATGAATGAGAAGCAACATCAACCCACACTTCAATCAATTTTGTGCAGAGAAGGACAAACAAGGATCCAAGAGCCCAAAGGCGTTTTCATGCAACCACAGCAAAACGAGTACCAGGCCATCCTTTGTGTTTATTTCTTTCAACCACCGCTTTAACTTACCTTTTTCTCATATCGCATTTCTTTTACCTTTCCCTTAACGATTTTTCCATAAATTTCAAATCCCTGCCGATGCGATATCCGGTGGGACCTACTGTACATCCAACTGCATTGCAAACCACCAGAATCCTTTGTATTTCCGCAAAACCTTTGTATCGTGCATTTCACACTTACCATAAATTAATAACATTTAAGCCGCCCGCAATACCACACTTCCCAGATTATGCCACTTACCTTTCTGTCGTCACAAGTTATTTGTTTTGCAATGCGATATCGCTGTCCAATATCGCAATTGCACAGTTTTAAGTTTTCCCACATTTTCCCGCACGCTATGTTATTTTGGGTGCGATGCGATAAGTGCCACGTCACTATCACACATTGCAGCCCACAAGGTTTAACAGATAGCGCAACAGCTAAAGTTTCACATCGCCGATTCGCGTAGATACAATGTAGACCAGAACTGCATTGCATAATATTTCAAATCCGCCAATTTTTGTTTTGAATGCATTTTTATGTGTTTTCATGTATAAACCAGAATACGGTCTATATGTCATTTTAATGAAGAAATGGGTCTTTTCAGAGCCCAAGGACGTTTGGTTGTTTAACATCCATTCAACAATTGAATATCATTAAATAGAATGAGGTTTTACAGGATTTGGTCATTGTGCATAAGAAATGTAATTTCATCTTTTTTCAGTGAGTTGAATAGAAAAAAAAATTTCATTCCTCTCTTATGTATTACGTTGTCTATGTATTGACTATTTATTTCCGCAATTTTTTGCATTCTCTGTGTTGTGGGGGAAACACATTTCCTCTGTTTATTGTATTCAGAAATTCCAACATGGTATTAGATGAGGCCTAGACTCTCTGTAAAAGAACAATCTCTCTTTACTAAAGAATTTGTAAGATTGTTTTGTTTGTAGAAGCAAAAGTCTCCAGTAGTGAGAAATATTTTACAGCAGTGAGAATGTTTCTCTTTTTTACAGTCAACTTGATTGTTGTTTACACAGCCGGAATGGCAGCAACAGCCACAACCGTCACAAATCCACAATTACCATAGTTCAATGGTAAAAATTATGGTTATTGGTCCATTACAATGAGGGCCTTGTTTGTTTCACAAGATATATGGGAGTTGTTGATCAACAGTTGTCATTGATGTCAACCCAAGCAGCTCCAGGGGTTGCCCCAATATTGCATGGGAATTTTGACCTACAAAATTACTATATTGTGGGTTAAGAATGCTTTTAATAGTTTCTACTTGTCGAGATGTTTCCGTTGGTATATGGCACACCACGTAATTCTTCACGGTTTGAGAGATATTCATGTTTGAAGTTTGTAACTCTAGTTAGTGGGATAAAACCCCATAGGGTTGTGGCATGGGTCATTGAAAATTCAATAATTAATAATTTTTAACCTCATAAAATCCCTCCCACATTCACTTGTTGAAGCCCCTCTCAACCTAAGAATTTATATAAATTGTGATCCTCATGTCCTCCTTATGTAGGGATTTCACTACCTGAAACAGGTCATCATGGAATTTGTGCTCTTAAAATTTTTTCTACGAAGTTTCAGTTTTTTTAATTTTTATGAGGCAAAGCCAAAATCCTGAGGAAGATCCTGTAAAAATTTCAAATCAAGGTGCACAATATTTTCACAGATATGATCTGTGGAAGTGAGTGTTTTTGCAGGCTCCTAAAATTCATATCAAAGAAGTGAGCTTGGGAAAATCATCATAACTCTCTCTTTGAATATTGGATTGGAATTATATAAAAACTGGCAGATATTGCATGGACTTTAGTTTTATTTATATCAATTTCAAATCCGAATGAATAAACCATGACATGTGGAACATCATACAAGTTCGCTCTACTGAAACAGTCCATAATTAGTTCATTGTGAGAGATTTGGAATAACTCTCTCTTGAAGAATCCAAATTGGGTCATACTTATGGAATTGGAAAGAAGACCCGGAGTACTACTATAAAACCAAAAATCACATATTGGGGAGCTGAAATAACAGAGATACACCAGATTCAATATCGAGATCCTAGAAGGCAAGAAAAAGCTAGATCGTGTGTTGTCAAGGGTTGCAAAGGACCATATTTTCTAGGGAAGAAAAGCAAAGCAAGGTGTAGCAGAGGGTAGCAAGACAAGAGAAGCAATAAAATTGCAAAACAAAAGCAAGAATTTTAGCACGTGAAGTCTTCAAGTGGGCAGAACTGCATATAGTCATTGTAAAGGTATCATTGTACTAAGTCATTGTAAATGCATCATTGTAAAAATTATACAAGTGTCTATCTGCCAAGATTTGAAGAGGTGGTGTTGGAAGATCTAGGATCATCATTAGGTGGTTGTTTCATAGTTGGGGTTATGTTCTAGTGTGTCTTCTTCTTCTACATCATTCTATATCATTGTAAAGTGGACCATTTTCCCTTGTATGGGAGTCCATTCTTGTTTTATTCTTTTATAGGGTGGTAGGGTGGTACTAGGTTGGTGCATGAAGTCACCAACAGGTTCAAGCATATGAAAAATTTAGGGTGGTAGGGTGGCTCTAGGGTGAGTTTCAGCTCATTGGGTGTTGGGGCATCCGTTCAGTTGACTACTGAAGAATCTCGGGCATTGGAACGCCCATCTAGTGGGAGCTGGAGAAGAATGATTTTCTAGATTATAGGAATTTGGAGCTTTATTTTCAGTTGGAGTTGAATATTAAATAATTATTAGAAAATCATTCAGGTGGTTTTTTTCCCAAAGAGGGTTTCCACCTTAAAAACTGTGTGCATTTTTGTTTCTTTTTTTTACTGCTATCATTGTACAAACACTGATAATAATTGAAGATTAACTAATGCTCTAATTGAAAGGATTACTAATTCACCCCCCCCCCCCCCCTCTCAGTATTTCCAATAGGAGCTGGTGGAAAATGGTTTTCCTGAACCAACAAATGGGAACTTTGACCTACTAGATCACTATATTTTGGGTAAGGAATGCTTTTGATGGTTTCTACTTGTTGAGATGTTTCCATTGATATATGGCATGCCACGTAATTTTTCACAGTTTGAGAGATATAAATGTTTGAAGTTTGTAACCCCAGTCATTGGGCTAAAACCCCATGGGGTTGTGGCATTGGTCATTGAAAAGTAAATAATTAATCATTTTTAAGCTCCTAAAATCACTCCCACATTCACTTGTTGAAGCCATTCTCCACCTAAGCATTTATATAAATTGTGATCCTCATATCCTCCTTATGTAGGGATTTCGCTACCTAAAACATGTCATCGTGGAATTTTCACTCTAACATTTTTTCTACAAAGGTTCAGAAGCTGAAATTTTTACAAAGAAAATTTGAAATCTTGAGGAAGCTCCTGTAAAAATTGCAGATCAGGGTGCACAATATTTTCAGAGATATGATCTGTTGAAGTGAGTGTTTTTGCAGGCTCCTAAACTTCATTGCAAAGAAGTGACCTTGGTAAAATTTTCATAACTCTCTCTCTAAGTATCAGATTGAAATTTTGTAAAAATTTTCAAATAATGCATGGACTGTAGTTTTTTCTGTATCAGTTTCAGAGCCAAATGAAGAAACAGTGATATGTGGAACGCCGTACAATTTATCTCTACTAAAACAGTCCATAATTAGGTCATTGTGAGATATTGGGCATAACTCTTACTTGAAGAATCCAAATTGGATTAGACCTATGGAATTGGAAAGAAGACTCAAAGTACTACTACAGAACCAAATATCACATATTGGGGAGCTGAAATAACAGAGATACACCAGATTCAATATCGAGATCCTAGAAGGAAAGTAAAAGCTAGATCATGTGTTGTCAAGGGCTACAAAGGACCAGATTTTCTAGGGTAGAAAAGAAAATCATGGTGCAGAAGAAGGTAGTAGGACAAGAACAAAAATCAAGGTGCAGAACAAAAGAAGGAAGGTCATCACATAAATTCTTCAAGTGGGCAGCACTGCATATCATCATTGTAAAGGTACCTTGTACTAAGTCATTATAAATGCATCATTGTCAAAATTGTGCAAGTGTCTATCTGCAAAGAGTTGAAGAGGCAGTGTCGGGAGGTCTAGGATCACCATTAGGTGGTTGTGTCATAGTTTGTTTTATGTTCTAGTGTGTCTTCTTCTTCTACATCATTCTATATCATTGTAAAGTGGACCATTTTCCCTGGTATGGAATTCCATTCTTGTTTTATTCTTCTATAGGGTGGTAGGGTGGTGCTAGGCTGGTGCATGAAGTCACCAATAGGATCAAGACTATGAAAAATTTAGGGTGGTAGGGTGGTGCTAGGGTGAGTTGTAGCTCATTGGGTGTTGGGGCATCCGTTCAGTTAACTACTGAAGAATCTCGGGCGTTGGAGTTTCCATCCAGTGGGAGCTGGAGAAGAATGCTTTTCTAGATTCTAGGAAGTTGGAGCTTTATTTTCAATTGCAGTTGAATATTAAAGAATTATTAGAAAATCATTCAGCTGTTTTTTGTCCTGGAGAGGGTTTCCACCTTAAAAAATGTGTGCATTTTTGTTCCGTTTGTTTACTATTATCATTGTACAAACACTGATAGTAATTGAATATTAACTAATGCTATAATTGAAAGGAATATTGATTCACCCCCCTCTCAGTATTTCCAATAGGAGCTGGTGGAAAATGGTTTTCCAGAACCAGCAGATGCAGTAGCGCTTATTGATTTGACAGCAGCAGAAAGAGACTTGTTGAAAGATAATAGGAAGAATGACTCCAAATCCCTCTTCTATATCTTCTAAGCAGTAGAAATGAAGTCTAAGGAGGCATGGGATATTCTCAAGACAGCCTATCAAGGCATGGAGAAGATGAAGACAACAAAATTACAAATGCTGAGGAGAGATTTTGAAACTCTCTATATGAAAGAGTCTGATAACATAGACTCATTATTCACACATGTTATTGGGTTGGTTACCCAAATAAGGTCTCATGGAGAGACACCTGAAGAAATAATAGTAGTGGAGAAAATATTAAGAATTCTACCTTTGAGATTTGATGCCATAGTAGTGGAAATAGAAGAGACAAAGGATCTCTCACAATTTTCAGTGGATGAGCTTCATGCATCACTTATGTCTCATGAACATAGACTAAACAGAACAATGAACTCCTCATTGGAGCATGCTTTCAAGACACAAATGTCTTTTGGCCTAGGTAGAGGTCAAGGAAGATCAAACTACCAAGAAAGAGGAAGAATCCCACACAGAGGTGGAAGAAACAATCTTGCAAGCACAAGTAGAAGGGGCAGCACCCAAAATCAAAGCGAAGGCTCAAGAAAAAATCAACCACAAGGACAAAGGTATGATAAATCTCAATTCCAATGCCACTATTGTAAGAAGTATGGGAATTATGCCAATGAATGTAGAAAGAAGAAAAATGACACGAGTAATACACAAAATGTAAAATTTTCAAAAGAAATTCAAAACTAGAGTAATGTGCTTCTAACTTGTAATGTAGCACAAGAAAAACAAGAATATGTATGGTTCTTAGACTCAGGTTGTAGTAACCACATGAATGGAAACATAGCAATGTTTTCCAATCTGGATGAGAATGTGAAATATGAAGTGATAATGGGGACTTATAGTAAAGTCTCTGTCAAGAGGAAAGAAAGAGTGTCAATACTAACAAGGAAGGGAGAAAATAAGTTTGTGCCAAATGTCTATTATGTACCTAGCCTAAAATGTAACCTTCTAATCATTGGACAGCTTGTGAATAAGGGCTACAATGTGTTTTTTAAGAATTATGTTTGTACAATCATGGACATACCTCCAAGTAAATGGGTCATTGCATAAGTGCATATGACCAAGAATAGTATGTTTCCTCTCAAGCTCAGAATGAACTTAAAGGAAGGAGGTGTGGTAGCAGTAGTCACACAAGTGGTCTTTGAAGAAGAAGTGAAAGACGAAAACTTGTTATAGCACTTGAGATTTGGACATCTCAATTTTGGAGGTTTGAAACTCTTGCATAGAAAAGGGATGGTAAAGGGATTACCACTCTTAGAGAAACCAGACAGCCTATGTGAAGGCTGCTTCTTGGGCAAACAACACAGAGAATCCTTTCCGGCAGGAAAGAGTATAAGGGCAAAGGCACCCTTAGAGATAGTCCACTCATATTTGTGTGGATCAATGCAAATTCCATCTTTAGCTGGAAGCCATTATGTTTTGAAATTTATTGATGATTATACAAGAAAGACATGGGTCTATTTCTTGAAACTGAAAAGTGAAGTGTTTGAATAGTTCTGCCACTTCAAAGCTCTTGATGAGAAGCAGAGTGGACACTACATAAGAGTGTTAAGAGCTGACATACGTGGAGAATATATCTCCAAATATTTCCTACGTTTCTGTAGGGATAATGTCATACACAAGAAGTTTACCACAAGATATACACCACAACAAAATAGTGTTGCAGAAAGGAAGAATAGGACCATCATGGACATGGTTAGAAATATGTTGAAGGAAAAACACTTTCCAAATGAGTATTGGGTAGAAGCTATAAATTGTGCAGCTTATATTTTAAATAGATGTCCAACCAAAGTTGTTATGAACAGAGTTTTGGAATAAGCATGGAGTGGAACAAAGTAGTTTGTCACTCACATGAAAGTATTTGAATGTGTGGCATATGCACATGTCCTAGATAAATTAAGAAATAAGTTTGATAGAAAGGGGGAGAAGTGTATATTTGTTGGATACAGTGATGAATCCAAGGCCTACAAGCTCTATAATCCATCAACCAAGAAGGTAATAATCAGCAGATATGTGCAGTTCATTGAAGAAGAAGCTTGGGATGGAAGTTTAGAGAAAACTGTGAATGTGAAGACATGAATTTCACATGAAGAGCAAGAGGAATTGATTGTAGAAAATAATTCCTCCATGGTGGCTCCTTGTCCACCTACACAAGCTCAGCAGAGCACACAAAAATCAGGAAATAGAATAGCCTTAAGAAATCAAGAAATTGCTTCTCCAAGCACACCATAGGGATTAGAAACTCCCTCAAGTTCAAGTGGAACTCCAAGCACACCAAGAAGACCAAGATTCAGAAATTTGATTGAAATTTCTGAGCAAGATGCTGATAATAATACTGGTCTAAATTATTAATTTGCTTTGTTTTGTCATGTTGATGACCCAATCCATTTTGAAGATGTAGTACAAGAATAAAATGGATTGAAGCAATGAATTAAAATATTGTAACAATAGAAAAGAATGAAACATGGGATTTAGTGGACCTCCCACAAGGTAAAGAAGTCATTGGAGTAAAATGGGTCTGTAAGACCAAAAGAAATGCTGAAGGCAAGATAGAAAGACATAAAGAAATACTTGTTGTGAAAGGCTAAAAGCAGCAACAAGGAAGAGATTATGAAGAAACCTTTGCACCAGTTGCAAGGATGGAGAGAGTGCAGATGGTGTTGTCCATTGCAGCACAACAGAAGTGGAAAGTCTATCAAATGGATGTGAACTCAGCATTCCTAAATGGAGTGTTGAAAAAAGAGGTATATGTTGAACAACCTCCTGGCTATGAAATTGAAGGTCATGAGCACAAAGTGTGCAAGTTTAAGAGGGCTCTTTATGGGCTGAAGCAAGCACCAAGAGCATGGTATAGAAAAATTGATGCTTACCTGATGGATAATGGGTTTGAAAAATGTGATGGTGAACCCACACTCTACATTAAAGAAAATGATGGTAAGATCCTTATCAGTGTTTTATATGTAGATGACTTAATTTTTAGAGGTAATGAAGTTTCTCTCATTGCTGATTTTAAAGCAATCATGAAGAGTGAATTTTAAATGACTAATTTGGCTTTATTGAGATATTTTTTGGGCATTGAATTAAAGAAAAATGAAAAGGGAATTTTTACTTTCCAACAAAAATATGTTGCATAAGTTTTAAAGAGATTTAACATGCAGGATAGAAAAGCAGCTATAACCCCAACTGTCATGGGGTTGAAACTAAACAAAGAAGATTGTAACAAGAATGTTGATCCAACATTGTACAAGAGCATAGTTGACAGTCTAATGTATTTGACTGCAACTAGGCCTGATATTATGTATATTGTAATTTTAATTTCCAGATTCATGGAGACACCAAAGGAGACACATTGGCAAGAAGCCAAGAGAATATTGAGGTATGTGAATGGTACAAAGGAGTATGGTGTTCTATACTCCTCAACTGATAATTTTAAATTGATTGGTTACACTAACAGTGATTGGGCTCAAAGTGTAGATGATAGGAGGAGCACATTTGGGTATGTGTTTCATTTTGGATCAGGAGCCATTTCATGGGCTCCCAAAAATCAACCAATAGTTTCATTATAAATAGCAGAAGTTAAATATGTAGCAGCAACAATAGCAACATGCCAAGTAGTATGGATGAGAAGTATGCTGAGAGATTTGTGTCATGATCAAGAAAAAGGAAACATAATTTATTGTGATAATAGTTCAACAATAGCATTGTCAAATAATTTTGTTTTCCACAAGAGAACAAAGCATATTGATGAAAAAATATAATTGTATAAGAGAATTGGTTAACAATGGTGATATTGTTTTGTGGCATTGCAGGACAAAGGAACAGTTTGTTGATATCCTCACAAAGCCATTAGAACAAAAGTGTTCTTTTTACCTCATACAGTGTCTGGGAATGACTGATGGTAGCATTTGTGATTAAGGGGGAGTGTTGAAATTATATTCCCAACCACCACCATGAATGAGAAGCAGCAACAGCCCACACTTAAATCAATTTTGTGCAGAGAAGGACAAGCAAGGATCCAAGAGCCCAAAGGCATTTTCACGCAACCACAACAAACAGAGTACCAGGCCATCCTATGCATTTATTTCTTTCAACCACCGCTTTAACTTACCTTTTTCCCACATCGCGTTTATTTTACCTTTCCCTTAACGCTTTCACCACAAATGTTAAATCCTTGTCGATGCGATATCCAACAGGACCTACTCTCCATCCAACCACATTGCAAACCACCACAATCCTTTGTATTTCCCTAAAAAATTTGTATTGTGCATTTCACACTTACCATAACTTACTAACATCTAGGCCACCCATAATACCGCACTTCGCATATTATACTACTTACCTTTCCACCATCGCAAGTTATTTGTTTTCCAATGCGAGATCGTTGTCATATATTGCAATTGCACAGTTTTAAGTTTTCCCGCATTTTCCCACAGGCTATGTTATTTTGGGTGGGATGCGATAAGTGCCACATCACTATCACACATTACAGCCTGTAGGGTTTAACGGATAGTGCAATAGCTAAAGTTTCACATCTTCGATTTGCATGGATGTGATGTGGACCAAACCGCATAGCATAATATTTCAGATCCTCCAGTTTGTGTTTTGAACACGTTTTTATGTGTTTTCATGTATAAACTAGAATACAGCCTATTGGGTATTTTGACAGCCCAAGGACATTTGGTTGTTGAACGTTCATTCAGCAATTGAATAGCATAGAATAGAATTAGGTTTTACAGGCTTTGGCCATTCTGTATCAGAAATGTAATTTCATTTAATTTCAGTAAGTTGACTAGAAAAACTAATTTCGCTCCTCTCCTTTGTATTACGTTGATTGTTTAATGACTGTGTATTTCCACAATTTGTCACTTTCTCTATGTTGTGGGGGAAACACATTTCCTCTGTTTATTGTATTCAGAAATTCCATCATTACTATCAATCATGAGTGGATAGATATCTTTTTTAAATAGTAAAGAAAGAAAATGAGAGATTAAAATTTGAAACCTGGAAGTGAGTAAATTTTTTAGCATAGCTAGAGTCTCCAAGGTTGGCGTTCATATGAAGCTCCACCTTCATATTTCTCAGCTTCCAATAGAACAAAATAAGCTAAATAAAATTCGAAAACTATGGTAAAGAAGCACTGGGATACATATAATTCACTTCTAAATGAAAATTTGTTTAAATTTTCTACGAAGTCAAAACTTTACCTAATGTTGATAAAGATAGCCTAGTTGCCTTACTTATCTCAAAGCAGCCAAAATAGACTTCTAACTTAATTAAGTTCATTACTTCATATAATCCAAGGTATTTTCAAAATATGATAACCTAGTTACCTTATCTCAAAGTAGCCAAAATGGACTTCTGACTTTGAACAATTTCTAATATCCCAGACTTGAAACAGTTCCTATTACCCCAAATTCTTAGAGGCGTACGATGGAAGGACGAAACCAACTGCAAATTTTGAAAATAAGACAATGCTAAAAGCTGCAAGGTAGTGGAAATTTTAAGATTTCACAAAGTTGGATCACATGTGTTGTTTGATGAACAATAACAATTATCTATTAGTATTTCTTAGGCCTTTGGAATTAAGAAGATAAAATACATTTTAAGAATTATACTTTTATCCAATAATTTGGAAGTAATCAATATTTTAAATTATAAGCATATTTTTATTTATTCTTATACTATAGAGAACTATTTTGATTTCATAATTGATTAGTTGAGGAAATTTCTCAATTACAAACTAATTTGAGAAGCTATCAACACTCCCCTTTGATAACTACTTGTCTTAATCTCCATGACCTTAGGTATTCACTAATATGTTCCCTTCTACAACACATGATCCACTCTAAACTGAAACATCCTTTGATTAACAAATTCTATGTTTGGTCTAATCTGGCATTTACATTACGAAAATGTTGACATCCCTATAAAGTAACAACCATCCATCATAATACATATGGTAATGAGCCGCTACAATTCCACTTGTCTACTAGGATTTCTTTTATGTACATGATTCATTCAACCTTCCTTGAGTCACATATCTTCATACCTTTAACTTCCCCTGCATCACTATTATCACCATCATGTGGTTTATTAGCTTACCCTTTGTATATTTTAACCATGTACAATTAATCACTACAAATAAAATATAATAGAAACATAAAAGATAAAATGGAAAATGCCATAATTTACATAGAAATTTTGTCATGGAAACCCAAACCGGGGAAAACAAGCAAGTTTTTTTTCATTATATTTTATTTAGAGTGCTACTATACAATATACATCCCATAGCATAATGAATTTCTAATTGAACTATAGTTTCATAACTTAGACTATAAAAATTTGAGTGAAAATACCATGTGCCACATTACCACGCTTAGAAAAATTGTGGGATGAAAACTACCACAAAAAAATGAAAAAAAACCACCCAAAAAAATTTTCTCAGGCTGCTGCCCCATACCTCATGCAGGGGTGCTCTTGCCACCCTACATACCCCATAATTTGGGGGGATGGCACAACTTCCCCTAGCACCCCCCTTTGTTCATGGTGCATATAAGTTGTACAAGGAATATAACACATACCATACATTCTCTCACTTGTTGTTTTCTCTATATACAGGGGGTGACAGGAGTATGCAATCAAGAATTCAAGGTAGTGATGCCCATTGTTTCTATGCACCAAAATAACTTTTTAATGCTCCCATATTTTGTTAATTTATATACAACATTTTTCAAAGAGTCCACCTTTTCCATCAACACCTTGTTTTCAGACGTATCCCTCGCAAAGTGATACTAGACATCAATATGTTTTTTCTTCGAATGATAAATAGGGTTATTTGCCAAAAAAATCACATTTTAATTATCACAATATATTCTTATATATTGTTGTTCCAACTGTTACACCATTTTTTTGTCATCTAACCTATTATCATTAGATGGACCCAAGTACACCATGTAAGACCAATTTTACCCTAAGTAAAATTGCTTTCACTATGTAAAATAACTTAATAAACCACATTTATTAGGTTGTTTATGGTCTAAACAGGAAACCCCAAAAGGAAATATTAAACAAACCTATTTTGGTTAATTTTCCTCATGGAATAATTAATTAAACCATAATTTAATTATTATTCCCAGTCATGTTTAACTCAAAAACAAAGAAATTAATTAGATAAACCTTTATTTATCTTATTATTTTCTAGGAATAATTATTTAAATCTTATTTACATAATATTCCTTGTTAAATATGACCAAATCACCCACAAATAATTAAATAAATCATTATTTATTTAATTATCTTTCAACCACTTCCTTAATAATTAAATAAATCATTATTTATTTGATTATCTTCTAACCGCTTCCTTAAAAAGATAAATAAATCATTTATTTATTTATTTTTGACAAATCAAGGGATTTGACCCAAGTCAAACACCTTTTCCCTCCAACAAATATAATAAAATATTCCATAAAAGGTGGATCTAGATTTGGTTAACATTATTTTAATCATGCACCAAGATCTAGAATGACCCAATATTTTGTTATAAATAGGAGGGTTTTTCCTACCATTCTTCACCTTTGTTGCCTATTAGATCACTCTGGATCTATACACTTGGTCACCATTTTCTGCCATTTGCTGTGTGAGCTCCCTTTGAGTTCCATTCTTTGTGTGGGTTTTCTACACCAACAAGAGAGAGAAATCTTAGATCTGAAGTGCTGAGGACTTCCAAGAACCCATCCCACCGAGGAGAATTGGATACGCCTTCTTGTTTTCCTCCCAGGTGCCCAATTAATATAAAAATTCTTTCAAAAATTGTTCTTGTCTTGTCTATTGGTATATGGAGCAAACCCTTTTTTTTACTGCTTAATGTCTTTCCATGCATAGATCTGGTTTTTTGCAGCTCTTTTCTTGTTCAACTAACCGCAGATCTGAAGATATTGGCAGCCACTTTTGTTGTTAGGGCTATTAGTTATGCGTAGCTAAAGTGGTCCTTTTTTGTACACTTCGAAAAAGGATTCATACTAACAAATGGCGACTCCACACGGGTTTTAAATTATGACCGCTGTCGTTTTTCATATTCCTGCATATCCAGCTACTTCAGGCCCTAGGGCTTCTTTTCAGCTGCTTAGTTTTCCTCTTTTTATGTCATTTTTCTCACATAAAACCCTCAAACATTAAAATTTCTAACTTCCGTGTGTTTCTGGCCCTATTGCGCAGGTAAGCGACACCAGCCGCAACTGAGACGGCAACTTTTCTGAAAATCTGCCGCCGAGACAACCGGAACGGGGGGTCGCACTTTTTGGCCCATAACCTGCGACCTGGACCTCCAGGTCGCACTTTTCAGCCTCTTTTCTGCGACCTGCACTGAAAACAGGTCAGAACCTGCGACCTGCCAATTTTTCAGTAGTTTTTCTGCAATTTTTCTGGGTTTTGTTGAAGCTTCTGTCAGGGTTT